>OY744525.1:120031794-120116794 GCA_963556195.1 Sepiola atlantica | reverse complement strand
TTGTTTTTTCGGAGAGACGTTGATGGTGGGCCAAATGTAATATTGAGTGTTAGGTTGGAAAAAATAATAACAACTTTACTAAAACACGCTCGAGTGAATAAGTGTAGTATAGCGGTGGGTTTAGTAGCCTGTGATGCATGTGGTTATTTTCCTATACTCCGAGAAGGTACAGGGGAAAACTCGTCTCTACTTTATATATTAGATAACATATTTTAATATAAATACGTGTGTTCATACTGTTATTGTTTAATTTGATTAAATATTATGATTGTAAAATCTATCTCGCATGAAATACGTGACATTGATTACAATTCATCAATAAATAAAATAATAATCTAAAAACAAAAGAACCCTTCTTCACTTGTATTGTTTAAACAATAAACAAGTGTAAGTAATAGAAAATCTTTGTATTTCTGCTAATATATCTTTGTTTTTATTTGCAGATTTGAACTTATAGCAAATGTTGATTTTCAACATAAACAAAGAAGTAAGATATATCCCGTATCTGTTTAAAACATATGCTGCCCTATTTTCTTTAAAACAACTCGATTCTTTTTTAAAGTTCTGTTTGAAGAAATATGTGTACTTTTTTTGAAAGATTAACTTGATATAGTGTGAGAAATCTTATTTCAAAAAGAAAAAATAAGATATACTCAATGAGAAAGAACAGATATATTTATACATGTAATGGATTTATATTTTAGTTAATTTGATTAAAAAAATATATGTAAGTACCGAGTGGAGAAAGTACATTGTTGTAAATGTTTTCTCACATTAACATAAAACACATAGAAGAGATACTATATTCGTGTCATAATTGTGATATGCATTTTCACAGAAAAATAATCTACAAAAGCATTACGAACACATACAAGTGAGAAGAGATATTCTTATAAAGTGTGTAGATCTTAACTTACAGATGAATTGTATATCAAAGCGCACATGCGAATGACTATGCAATCCCTACAGCTACATATCTAGAAAACGGAGCTGTTAAATATGACATCGTGATATGGGACAAAAGGGAGAAAGTAGCAACCTTAGTTTAAGTCAGTGTCCCTAATAATGCAGGATTAAACAGAGTTGAAAGGGAAAAGATTACAAACTACCAAGGTCTTATGTACGACATGAAAAGAAACTGGAATCTTAGGAAAATATCCATCATCCCATTAATTATAGGAACAACAGGACTAAGGAAAAATACTTTGAAAAGCTATCTGGCGAATGTACCCGGTAAACCGAGTGCAAGACAAATACAAACAATTGGACATAAGAAGGAATGCTTAGAATCTTAAAAAGCTCTCCAGGCTGGAGTGTCTGCAATAGCCGGTGAATGTTTGGCATCCGGTAGGATATCCCATGCAAAACAGAAAGATAAGAAAATAAAAAAAAGAGAAAAATAGTTTTATTGTAAAAACTATTGTAAAAAAAAAATACAGGATAGAAACAACGTTTTTGCCGAATTTGTGGCTGTTCATTTTCACAGAACCATGATCTGAAAACGCATATGCGAACAGACACAGGAGAGAAACCATATTTATGTTAAGTTTGTGGATCTGCATTTTCATATGATTCGAATCTAAAAAAGCACATTGAAAATTTTGTCACGTTTGTGTGTCTGCATTTTACAGAAAGTTGTTCTCTAAAAGATCACATGCCAAAAACACAAAAGGGAGAAACCCTAGTTTTGTCACGTTTGTAAATTTGCACTTCTAAACTTTTTTCATCTCAATAAACACAAGCGAACACACAGAAGGAAAATATTCTTGTAAAGTTTGTGGATCTAAATTTGGTAGAAGGACTTCTATAAAAACATCACATGCAAACACACACAGGTGAGAAACCATATCCTTGTCAAGTTAGTGGCTCTGCGTTTTCACAGAATGTAAATCTAAAAAGTCACATGCGAACGCAGAGGAGAGAAACCATGCTATGGTAAAGTTTGTGGATCATGATTTTCAAAGTATTCTAAAAAATCACATGCAAAAACACACAGGAAAGAAACCATACTCTGTAAAGTTTGTCGATCTAAATTTGCTTGTAGTACTTCTCTAAAATATCACATGCAAACACTCACACAGAGGAGTAAAAATATACTTGTCAAGTTTGTGAATCTGCGTTTAAACAGAATATTCACCTAAAAATAACATACAAACACACACAGGTAGTAAACGATATTCTAGTGAAGTTTTCGGATCAGCATTTTCAAGGAATTCTAATCTAAAATATCACATGAGAACACATACAGGGGATAAACCATATTCTTGTAAGATGTTTGGCTATTCATGCTCAGAGAACACTGATCTGAAAAGACATATGCGAACACAAACAGGAGAAAAACCATATACTTGTGAAGTTTGTGGATCTGGATTTTCAGCGAATTCTACTCTACAAAGACACATGCGAACACACACAGGAGAGAAACCCTATTCTTGTCAAGTTTGTGGATCTGGATTTTCACTCAATTCTAATCTAAAAAAACACATGCGAATACATACAGGAGATAGGCCTTATTCTTGTCAAGTCTGTGGATCTGCATTTTCACAGAATGTACATCTAAAAAATCACATGCGAACACACACAGGAGAGAAACCATATTCTTGTAAAGTTTGTGGATCTAGATTTTCAGAGCATTCTTCTCTAAAAAATCACATGCGAACACACACAGGAGAGAAACCATATCATTGTCAAGTTTGTGGCTCTACATTTTCACAGAATGTAAATCTAAAAAATCACATGCGAACACATACAGGGGAGACCCCATATTCTTGTAAAATTTGTGGCTATTCATGCTCAAAGAACATTGATCTGAAAAGGCATATGCAGACACACACAGGAGAGAAACCATATCTTTGTCAAGTTTGTGGATCTGGATTTTCAGAGAATTCTAATCTAAAAACACACATGCGAATACATACAGGAGAGAAGCCTTATTCTTGCCAACTTTGTGGCTCTGCATTTTCACAGACTTTACTTCTTAAAAATCACATGCGAAAACACACAGGAGAGAAACCATAGTCTTGTAAAGTTAGTGGATCTAGATTTCCAGAGCATTCTTCTCTAAAAAAATCACATGCGAACACACACAGGAGAGAAACCACAGTCTTGTGAAGTTTGTGGATCCAAATCTTCTAGTCGTATTGCTCTAAAAAATCACATGCAAACACACTCAAGAGAGACACCATATCCTTGTCAATTTTGTGGCTCTGCATTTTCACAGAATGTAAATCTAAAAATAACATGCGAACACATACAGGGGAGACACCATATACTTGTAACATTTTTGGCTATTCATGCTCAGAGAACACTGATCTTAAAAGGCATATGCGAACACACACAGGAGAGAAACCATATTCTTGTGAAGTTTGTGGATCTAAATTTTCAGAGAATTCTCACCTAAAAAGACACATGCGAACACATACAGGAGAGAAACCACACTTTTGTAAAGTTTGTGGATCTTAATTTGCTAGTAGTACTTCTCAAAAAATCACATGCAAACACACGCAGGAGAGAAACCATATTCTTGTGAAGTTTGTGGATCTGGATTTTCTAGAGAATTCTAATCTAAAAATACACATGCAAACACAAATAGAACAAGCAGTTTGAAGAAAATCTTAGTGTTCTATAGAACTCTCATAAGGTATACCATTACTGTAGAAAAACCGCCTGAAGAACAAGACTTGGAGAACTATTGGCGACTTCTGTTTTGGTTGAGGGAATATACAACCAGGAGCCCCAGTGGATTGAGGACATACAGATGCTAAATGAGACCTAGCCCACAATGCCAGAGACAGTGATTACAATAGAAGCGACTAAAAAATATCTTTGTTTGCTAACCACAAGAAACCCAGCATTGACAATGTCCTCTAATTTTTGGCTGAAGCAGTTGGCTGCACTCCCTGGCAACTACACTAAATGCTTGAACAGGCTGCTGAGGGGTGAAGAGGTTACATCGCCATGGCTCAGTAAAGGAGATACAAGCCTCATACCATGAAACAAAAGAGACACAGTGCCCAAATAAATACAGACCCATATGCTGTCTCAGTACCACCTACAAGCTCTTTACTGTCCTGGAAACTACCAAGAAGATCAACAAGCTGGCTGTAGGAGACGATGCTTTGGTACCAAGGACCAGTTATTGATTGACAAAACAATTTTAGAGAATTGTAGGAAGCGGCATAGAAACCTGAGCATGGCATGGATTGATTATCAGAAGGCCTATGACAGCATGCCCCACTCATGGCTACTGCGGTGCCTTGACTGGTATAATATCAACCCAGTAATAAAAAAAACAATGACTGAACACCTACAAATGTGGCAAACCAACATCTCACTAAGCCACAGCCATGGAAAGATTACCATCCCTAACATCAATATCAGAAAAAGAATCTTCCAAGGTGAGAGCCTATCCCCTTTGCTCTTCTGCATGGCAATAGACCCAATTAGTAAGCTTCTCAACAACATACGAGAGGCCTACAACCTTGGTAAGGGACGCCAGAGAGATCCATCTAAGAGAATCAACCACCTTCTCTTCATGGATGATCTTAAGCTGTATGCAAGCTCTGACACTGAATTGCAGCAGCTCCTGCAGGTTGTGCACACCTTCTCCAAAGACATTGGAATGAGATTTGGCTTGGACAAATGCGCCAAGTTCTCCCTCAAGGCTGGGAAAAGGATTCATACAGACAATATACAGCTAGATGAAGAAAAATAATATACAAGATCTTGAAGAGCAGGAGTCCTATAAATACCTTGTCATTGAGGAAAATGACACCATCCAACATGCCAGGATGAGAGAGAAAATTAGTAGAGAGTATGTACACCGTGTGAGAATGATCTGCAAAACACAGCTTACACAAAAATTAAAATAACTGCTATTAACCAACTTGCCATGCGAGTAATTACGTGTAGCTTTGGCATCATTGATTGGCCTCAACAAAACATCAACAGGCTAGATGTAAAGGCACGAAAACTGTTAACCCTCCATAGGGTCATCTATAGAAATCAGTGTGTGCCAAGACTTTACTTGCCCAGAAGAGAGGGAGGATTGGGGCTATCAGAGATAAACCACCAGCATAGAGCCACTATTATCAGCATTGGCCAGTACCTAAGGAGCTCCTTACACCCCAGCCTAGCAATGGTATGTGAACATCAAGAGTCAAGAGCCAGCAAAAATAATTTCATCACAAAGTTGGCCAAGCATTTTGGACAGGGCTGTCATATAGATGAGGCAGAAACACCAAACAATCCTGCCACAGAGATAGCCCAAAAGAGCCGGAAGAGATACACCCAGACTTTTCAGAACAGGTGCATTGATGAGTGGTCAGGACAGAAACGTGCCACATACTTCCTCGATGAACTATCCAAGGACTATATTGATAAGGAAGTGTGCTTGGACTGGCTAAGACAGGGAGCCCTCCACTACAATCAGGGGAGGCTTATAATTGCCGCACAAGACTAGGGCCTGATAACCAATGCGTTTAAAAAGATGGCTGGTCTCAGTCAGGACATCAAGTGCAGGTTTTGCCACACTGAATAGAGAGTGTGAGTCACCTGATATCGAGTTGCAAAATCATGTTGGCAGATGGCTCCTATACACCATGACATAATGGAGCATGCAGATACCTTCACTGGACCATCTGTAAGGAACTGAATATCAGATGTAGCAGCAGGCACTAGGAACATCTACCTGAGAGAACTCTGGGGAATGAGACATACACCATCCATTATGACCATGAAATCCCCACAGCTACCTATCTGGAAAACGCAGCTGTCAAACCTGAGATTATCATATGGAACAAGAAAGAGAGAGTGGCAACTTTGGTTGAGGTCAGTGTCCCTAATGATGGGGGCCTAAACAGAGCTGAAAAGTATAAAATAACAAAATATCAGGGTCTAATGTATGATATGAAAAGAAACTGGAACCTCAAAGAGATCTCCATCATTCCAGTTATCATAGGAGCCACTGGACTCATGAAGAAGAACTTGAAAAAGTATTTAGCAATTATACCTTGTGAACCAAGTGCAAGAGAAATACAAACAACTGCACTAAAGGGAACAGCCAGAATTTTGAAAAGAGCCTTCGGTTGGAGTCTGTAAATATCGGGTGATCGTAGGGAATTAGGAAGAATGCCCCGGCCCCAGCAAATGAATGAAAATAAAAATTTAAAAAAAGAGAAGCCTTATTCTTGTCACGTCTATGGGTCTGCATTTTCAGATAAGTGTCAATTACCAAAGCACATGTGTTTACACTTAGATTAGAGAAACTGAATGTCTACTAGACACTGTCTTCGAGTGTCTTCGCTCTCTCTGTACAATGGTTTGCTAAGTCACACTGACATATAAGTACTTCAAATATGTAGGAAACCGTGACCAACTATTAAGAAAAAAATTGCTGTCCTCTCAAACCGTCTAGCACGTCTCGCTACTAGTGCATTCTATTTATAATTAGCTTTGAATATAATGTAAGATAAGATATGGAACAAATAAAAAAGATGAATGAAAACGAGACTTAATAACATTTCTGCCTCTAGCAGTAGCATTCCAAACAGGACAGAGTTCAACATAATAAGCCATGATGCCTTTATAAAAAAGGTCCTGGCCCCTTTAGATCCACTATGTTCAGCAATTAAAGAAAAAGATGCTTAAAAGCCAAGACAGAAGAAGGTGATATTGTTTTGCTAAGTGGAGCAATACATAAAATGAAATGTTGGCTGAGCACATCGAAAAATATACCCTTTCTCTAGAAACCATCTACATTTTAACTATATTCGATTACAAGAACGGTGCATGCACACTGGAGAAAATTATAGAGAATTACAGCCACCTAAAAAATCTTATCATGAGAAAGAAAGAAAGTTTTAGATATTGACTTCCAAAATAACTTTTCTCTGCCCAGATCATTTTTAATCTCTCTTTTTCTGAAGTTATGTTATTATAACTTCGACCCTGTTTTCCTTGATCTTCCTTTGAGAATTGAACCTCGTACATAATTTGTTTTACTCTCATTATTTTTTTTCCTTGATCTTCCTTTGTGAATTGAACTTCGTACATAATTTGTTTTACTCTCATTATTTTTTTACGGTAGCCATTACATCACTGTGTCCTGTTCTACCAACATTTTCTCTATACTGTACAGTTTTCATCTTATGTAATCTATACCCGCAATGAGTAGCCACCCTTTACTGTAAATGTCATCAGATTCCAGAAACCTTACTTTCTTCAGACTGCTTGCCTTTAAAATCCCCCTGCTCCCTTTTTTCTGACTGTTCAAATATGCAGAAATTTACACGTAATGTGAACAAAGGTTTCTGTCGAACTCTCTACTTCAGATGCTCTTTATTAATCTAGTCCCTTATCAGAGTAGCACCGTAGTTCTCAGTGACAATATCTCTTGTTTTTGGGTAAATAAAAGTTTTTAAAAAGATCCACATTCTTTAATTGATAGAAACATATTCATGTAATGTTTTGAATCAACAATTTCAGTTACTTCCAGTTCTCCAACTGAAAGTTAATTATCAGGAATTATATCTCCTTTGGAATATTTTGCAAACACGAGGAAAACATATTTCAGCACAAATGCATGCTTGAATATCGAAGCTCACTTCAGTTAAAGACATCCAATCCGAAAATTCCACCCTCGAAATAAACTTAGACTTGTCTAATTATAAAATTGATGGGATTGTTTAAATGTTACACTTGTACGAGTTTCAAGTTTTATTTTTGTATAAGACACTCGTGCAATTTGATTTTATATAATAAAAAAGTAAAACGAATTTATCCATACGTCAAAATAATAATGTCATTGTTAAAACTGATCAGACTATTTTCGTAATTCAATATTTTATAATTTTGGACTGTACAACACAGTGTTATTCTTTAACAGACAATGGCTTCATTCTCCAATTGATGAATAACTATGTTCAGATTGTAACAATTTTTAAGGCCAGTTATTAACCAATACAAAATTATTGATCTGAAAATACCACATGATTTGTCATATGTTGCCCTACAAATGTTCATATCTGAGATTTTGAATGAATATTCTGGCTCTTGCGTATATTCAAACTTGATGAAAACTCTACAACACTGATAAGAGAAATTACTCGTATTGCAATTTCGCTTGTTGATAATATTATTGTTTTAACAAGGACAGAAGAAGAAAAATGTTGACTTTTTAAAACTGAATAATCTTACTTTTATTGAAAACAAGTATCCCCTATCTTCGACCTCAATTAATATTTTATTAGTATTCTATTTGATTATCAAAATTAAAATCTTTGTTACAATCGCTTTGTTCAATTACTTTTATTTTCAGTCCTTGTTTGGTAATAAATATTCAAATTTTAAATTTCTCCCTCTGTGACAAATTAATAATATTAACGTTTTACTGTATCTTACAATTACGTCCCAACAATAATTCAAAACTTTCAAATCATTAAACAAATAACATACATGTTTATGAAACAACTTTGTGCAAGACAACAGTATTAGTTTCAAAAGGTACAAGTTTCCTATGTCACCTAGACACGAAATATGACATTTTCAATTGATCAAACTACTTCTACTTTTCTGTACTCAACTGTTTAATGTTCCATAGTTAACTTTATTAAAATGTAATTTATTTGATTTGTAGACTGACAATTGTGGTAGAGATTATATAGTTGAACTTATACAAATGTATTTGTAAAAATTTAACAAACATTTCACATGTTATATTGAAGTATGTTTAAGTTTTGTATACTTTGTAAATCTGAGTTCATTTTAAAGTATTGCATTGTTTTCGAGATTCTGTTCGAAATTCCTTGTTTCAGTTGTAAACTACAAAACAACAAGTTTGATTAGAATTCCATATTAATGAATGTAAATATTAGACCCAAATGATTTAATATAAATTAGACTTAACAAACTTTCATATGTTATTAATAGTTTAAATTTATAACGATATAGTTTCCTGTTTACTTTAAGTATGGCTAAAAACATGATTATGAAATTCATTTTCTGTATTTATTTCCTTCGGTTACTTTTATTTCTTTTTAAATTGATATTGTATTTTTTCTAATTTCCCCCACTTTTACAAATGTATACTTTAATGTGTGCTGTACCTATTTATTGCGAAACGATTTTATATCTGAAAATACTTAATCAAATAGCTATTAATATTTGTAAAGGTTCTTCCGGAAGTTTAGATGACATTAATATGCATTTATTTGGTAGTGTTTATAAAAATATATATTTCTCCTATTTACTGCCGACACAGCTAATAAAATCTGATTACTAAAATAAAAATTGTAAAATCATTTTCTTAAATTATTTTTTATTTAATTCTTATTTACTTTTATGAATCCTTTTCATGTTAATCATTAATGTGAAAAAGCGTCTTTATAATAAAGATTATATAAAATAAATGGAATGAACAGAACATACATTGACTTCTATTTCTGTAGAGTAGACATATTTAGAGTAAAACTATTCAACAGAGATTCCTAGTGCCCAAAATGGTACCTGAACTCTTGTGTAGGTTAAAAAGGGCAGAATCATTTTCACAAGAAATTCCCCACCCAAACACTTATTCAGACAGAACAAAAATAAAAGACAGCTATCGACAAGTCCTTTGTAATGCAGAATATTTATGTAAATAAGACTGATTTTCCCCTAATATATTTAAAATGACAATGTGTGAGAGGCAGATCAATCAGTATACTGCCCTTAGCATGTGTCTTCATGATAATTAGAAATGATTTAGCCGGCTGAAATTTTTTACCTCACATCAAGGTGACCGCAACATACCAAGAACATGAGACGTAAGACAAAAGAAGAATAAGATACATTCTCTACATGTATTTACTCCCGCAACAGCCAATTGAAAGGCTGACGATGGTAACGCGGTCAAGGCAGATAGCGAAGAGGACAAGCTTCGTCTTACATACTTTTAAGTTTAGAAGTTTAAATTGAAAAAATTGAAGCAAAAAGTCATCAGTTATGTAATATGTACTGTGACTTTAATGACAAGCATCCACGAGATAGCCGCACATTGTTTATAGATAATTTACGTATCTGCATACACATTTGTGAAATATTCAAACATTTTGTAGTGTGTAAAAGCGCTTCAACTAAGTGAAAATAAGTACATAGGTCCCAATAGAATAAATCTCGATTTCGCAAAATGTAAGCAGTTACAAAGACATGAAAATGTATGATCAAATCACTAATATAATATTCTATAAACAAAGAGAGCAAGCCGTAATGTATTTTTTAAACAAAGATATGACAAATTCAGTCATCAAAAAGATGAAGAATGAAATTTTGAAGATGGGTTGTTGCCGAATACTAATTATCTGAAAGAACTTAACAGCATTCTTCAGTTTTATGAGACAGACAAATTGATTCTTCCAAACATCACTTACTCGTCTAATGAAAATTGATGAAGGAGGTGTCACATACTAAGACTTTCATAGAAACATAATCCTTTTTTATTAAATCTTGCAATAAAAGTATGCATCAAAGAAATTCATACATAATTCTCCGTCTTCAACAAGAAATCAAATTACAAAAAAAGTAGAAATCCTTCTTTATTAAAGAAAGAAGATAAACAATATCTGTGAATATATCAGGCGTCCTGCTTTGTGTCCAGCTTTTGGAATAGAAATTTGTACACTTTCATGGTAAAAGAATTTTACCATAACAAGGCGAAGCGGCAAATATAACTTGAACAGAATACTTTTACGCATTGGTTTACCATTTCCTAAGATGAAATCATCGTGACATTTCTCATTGACACTGAATATCGCCATGGAAAACATACATTATATACCAAGTGTGACATACTGTTTCCGTGAGAAAATATTGGTAGGTTTCCCTGACGTAGCCATTATATTTAGATATTACAATATTAAATAGACAGTTAATGTTTTTTGCACCAACATCCGATTTTACTGTAAAGCATTATCCTTTCTATACTCAAAAGATATTCTATAATTTCTTTGGACAACATCACCTCAAACAGGTTGCATAACCTAAAACTTGGTCCGAGATTTTTAAAAATATATATCTGAACAGTTCGTTATTCTACTGACCGATACTTATACGACATAAGATATTGGATTTCAAATTTTGAATTCTGTTGGTAACACTACCAAAATAATTTATCTTCTCCAACGAAGAGAAAACAATTTCCGAAACAACCACTGATTTCAGTTGCCAAAGAACATTTGTTCCATCCATTTCAAGACATTTCTATTTCACATACACATGCTATGCTTATTAATATAACCAGGCCAACTGCATTTAGAAAGCTGGGTGATTTCTCTTATCGGACTGTTTATGGGCTGTCTTTACCAGTGTTCGAATTCTCCCACACAGGGAAGATAGACTCTCGCCCTATCTCTGCTTCATTCGAACCAGCTCCCTGATAGCCTCTGATACAGTGACTCTGCGGTCCTTGGCCGCTGACCTCGGCTTCCAGCTGAGCCCACATGGGGTTTGGATTGTTATCCATATATTCCACGATGCAGTCCGAAACGTCTTCTTCAGAATGGTCGTCGGTCAGTGCTACCATATCTATGTCCTATAATTCATATATTCGGCCTTTTTGTATGGCTCTCAGCCATGCCTGTAACTCAGTGGTCCATCCTGAAAATATTGGGATCTTCTAGCCTAAGACATAGAATTTTGCTACTAGACTGTTGGGTGCCTCGCCCGTTACTTTACTGTCACCTCCTTTAATATATATATATATATATATATATATATATATATATATATATATATATATATATATATATATATATATATATATTAGCACACCTATATATGGGTGTGTATTTGTCTACTAAATGATAGTCGTTATTTTTTTTTATTTCTTTTATTTTTATTTCCCTTTTCTTTTCTTTTATTAATTTTTTAACATTTTTATTCAATACAAATTATTGCCTTCTTTTGATTATTAAAATAAAGTTGTCACATTCACACGTAAATAATGTTATTTAACCAAACAATGTAATCAATTTTTTTTCCTTTTTGGGAGGTGTTGGATTAACTGACAAAAAAATTAAATATTAACCAAAATAATGCTTTACTAAGAACATGAAACCAAAACCAGACAGGAACCCTCAGCAAAACAAAGTAAAACAGCAAAATAACGAATAGAAAGAGAGGTATCTGTTTACAGACGTACCTTTTGTTGTCACACTCAATCATGTCTCAACTGCTTTGTTTCAAAATTTATTTGAAGTTGTTGCTTCTTTCAGAGTCGATCCTGGTTATTTAGGCACTAGATGTGAATTTGTATGTGTTTTTTTTTGGCGCCTGCTGTGTCCCACAGGGTCAATATCCGATGGTCAGGGCATCAGATGTGAACATGTCAGTATGTGTGCGTTCACTGCACTGGCCGTAATCGTCTCCACACGTTGTGCCGGTTCAAGGTTGCTGGTCGGTCTCGTCTGAGTACTGCAACAAAGAACTCTCATGCAAAATAATAAGAACGAGCACAGTTTATCAACAAACCACAAATTTATTTGTTGGCTATACATAATACTCGTGTTCCTAAGTGGAATGGCAAACTTGCAAATCAGATCGCTCTATCACGGTGAAATGAAAAAAAAGTTCAACCTGACACAACAGACCCTGTGTTTACGGGGGCTACTGAAAAACAACGGCCACCTCGAAAGTTCAACTCCAACTTACTGCCTTCTCATGTCCAGAGCCCAGGTCTTTTCCCCTATCTATTTCTTCCTTGTTGGGTGTTTCACTCTGGTCATAAACCACCCAGGGACTGACTACTTGAGATATCCCTGGAGGTAACTGTCAGACAGGATTATCATGGCGACAATCTGTGGACATCCTAGCAACAGTCCTTGCGTTTTACGAGGTACTTAATTTATTTAAAAGATAAATAAACTATTTGGTGGCCCAAATAAAATCACCGACATTTTCACTTTCTTAGTGCCCCCTCTTTCCTTTGTCCGAGCATCTAACAATTGTAACATCTGCCATTCATATGCACCGCCAAAAAATGTAGCCTACTGCATTTATAGAAATGCAATTATTATTTTTTCATTTTTCAACTGCGTTTTTTTCTTTATTTATTTCTATTGACGTATTAACGTCTGTGTCTACATTCTTTGTTGACCGGACCCCGTCACAATCTTGAGAAGGACACCATCAGTGCCCTGAGCCGTACAATGTTGATGTTTATAAAAACTGATATGCATATATATATTTATAGGTTTTTACAAAAATATAATAAAGTATATACTCTTTATAATATCCGAAAATATTCAACATTGCAAGCTCAATGGATTGTATTACCAGCTTCCGAGAATATATATTTTATAGGTCCATTCACATGATAAAAGGAACAATCAATCAATATCTACAACTTTCATATGTTCTTTCAATTTCTTTATCTTCATATATCGTCAAACAACCACAATCATACCTTTTCTATGTTCTCTTAAATCTCATTACTTTTATATATTGGTGAATACTTGTAATACTTATTTTTCCTACAGACAAATAATTTTTTAGTATAATTATATTGTATTTTATTTGAAATTGCAATATAATAATACTATATTTTATCATTTTATCTTTATTTATTTTAAATTCAATGGTTTTGCAGATCATACAGTCACAACATTTGTAATTATTAAGTCTGAATTTTGTAAACAAATGAACCATAATATAGTCAGAGCATTGGTAATTACTAAGAAAAGATCTCATAGACAAATGGATCTTAATATAGTAAGAGAGTTTTTTTTACTAAGTCTTAATTTTGTAGACAAATGAACCATAATATAGTCAGAGCATTGGTAATTACCTGAGAAAGATCTTATAGACAAATGGAGCTTAATATAGTCAGAGCGTTTTTTACTAAGTTTTAATCTTGTAGACAAATGAACCATAATATAGTCAGGGCATTGGTAATTACTAAGGGAAGATCTTATAGACAAATGGACCTTAATATAGTCAGAGCGTGATTTACTAAGTCTTAATCTTTTAGACAAATGAACAATGATATAGTCAGAGCATTGGTAATTACTAAGGAAAGATCTTATAGACAAATGGAGCTTAATATAGTCAGAGCGTTTTACTAAGTCTTAATATTGTATACAAATGAACCATGATATAGTTAGAGCATTGGTAATTACTAAGAAAAGATCTTATAGACAAATTGACCTTAATATACTCAGAGCGGTTTTTACTAAGTCTTAATCTTGTAGACAAATTACTCTTAATATAGTCAGAGCATTGGTAATTACTAGGTAAAGATCTTATAGACAAATTTACCTTAATATAGTCAGAGCGTTTTTTACTAAGTCTAAACTTTATAGAGAAATGAACCATAATATAGTCAGAGCATTGGTAATTACTAAGGAAAGGTCTCATAGACAAACGGAGCTTAATATAGTCAGAGCGTATTTTACTAAGTCTTAATCTTGTAGAGAAATGAACCATAATATAGTCAGAGCATTGGTAATTACAAAGGAAAGATCTTATAGACAAATGGAGATTAATAAAGTAAGAGCGTTTTTTACAAGTCTTAATCTTGTAGACAAATGAACCATAATATAGTCAGAGCATTGGTAATTACTAAGGAAAGATTTTATAAACAAATGGACGTTAATATAATCAGAGCATTTGTAATTACCGAGTCTTAATGTAATGGGCACATGAACCTTAATGTAGTCAGAGCATTGGTAATTACTAAATAAGAATCTTATAGAAAACAAACCTTAATACAGTAAGAGCATCGGCAATTACTAAGTTAGAATCTTATAGACAAATAAGCATTAATACAGTACAAAGCATTGATAATTACAAAGGCAATCTTATAGACAAATGAACCTTAATACAGTCAGAGTATTGGTTATTGCTTAATTTTAATCTGATAGACAAATAAATACTTATTAACAAGATCGTTTAATATTGAGCTATTTAGTTCCCAATGAAGGAGAACTCAGCTTAGGCGTCATGTTACTATCCCGTATCATGAGAACTGACGGGCCAGGCCACAGGTAGAATTTTCTGATGTGCTTCATAAACATGTCGGCTGTATGGTCCTGTCCATCAATCTTGAAATTTCTGTCTAACTTCCCGTTGTGCAGAGACTTAATAATGCTCACCAGTGTGTCGTCCGCTGACTTCTCTGCTGCTATATTGACTCGATCACATAGGTTGTCGGCCGCCGTGTCAACTTCGGAGCTAACTGCCAAAAATGATCTGGTAAAATTATTACTTGCCTTCGTGTTTTATCGGGTGTGGTGGACTCGCATGAGCTGTGCATTATCAATGTTGTCCTTGCACTAAGACGATACGTAAACATGTAGTCCTGTATCCCGTAGTCTGAATATCCGTCCAGCTTGTGAGCTGTCCGGCAGGATTAGGTCTTGTCGGCAGCTCGGCTTCTGCTAAACATGTCGGCTCACACGTTCGTTTCACCCTTATGTATTCAAGGACCTATATGATAAGATTTCCTCCTGCCATCGCCTGTGTAGCAGCCATCACGCGGGTCCGGAGGGAAAGAAAGTGAGGGTTGCACTATGAAAATCAGGTGCGGCAAAAAAGGCTAAATAAAAGGTAGGTGTTTTTGGGGTTGCATTATGCAAATCAGGTGCGGTAAAGAACGATAAATAAAAGGCGGTGTTTTTTGGGTTGACGGCAGTTGTGGAGAGAACATCTCGAAGTTCGGATGCATTTGGATAATACAGTTAAAAGAAGGTAAAACGTGTTGCCCGGAAGAAAAAGAAACACAAGTCATTGTTCATAGCTATTTCGGCGTTGATCAAACTCCACCTTGAAGTCTAGTCGATCAATACAAAGTGTGGTTTCCGGGGACATGCCATCCTTCGACGTAACATTGTACCGGACTCGGGTAAAAGGTATCGACATTGTGCAGTCACTTGACAATGAGGAGATTGACGGGCCATATGATGTGGGAGATCATGTCTGAGGAAAACCGCCAGACTGTCGATGTACCACCAAATTTAAACGTGGACGAGTGACAGGCATAGTCAGTCAGCAATCAGTCCTGGTTGATGGAATTCCACGACAGATACGCGATTTCCGCCCTGCTTTGGGGCGGGCCATTCAACTACTGGGGAAAGTAATAGGTCGTCTTTCGATGAACTATTAATGGGCAGCGCCAGTGATCCCCACGGGAATGAAGCCGCAAGTTCAGAAGTAGAAACTTTGTCAGTAGATTTAGGAGCGGAAACTTCATCGGACGATTCAGAAGCAGAAACTGAGTTACATGTCCCACTTCGGAGAAGCTCACGAATCAAAAAGCCACCACCACCCTGCATCATGTGTGATCAAGAGATCAGGGGGGAGTGTAGCAGCCATCACGCGGGTCCGAAGGGAAAGAAAGTGAGGGCTTCATTATGCAAATCAGGTGCGGCAAAAAAGGCTAAATAAAAGGCAGGTGTTTTGGGGGTTGCATTATGCAAATCAGGTGCGGTAAAGGACGCTAAATGAAAGGTGGTGTTTTTTGGGTTGACAGCAGTTGTGGAGAGAACGTCTCGAAGTTCGCATGCGTTTGGATAATACGGTTAAAAGAAGGAATAACGTGTTGCCCGGAAGTAAAAGGAACACAAGTCATTGTTTCAGCCTGATTTCGGCGTTGTTGAACTCTCTTTAGTCGAGGTATATCAGGGATTTATAGTCTGTAAAAAATAATGAACGTGCGACCGTGTAAGAAGTAATCGCCCAATTTATGGCAAATGCCTCTCTTTCCGTTGTCGACCAGTTATTTTGTGTGCCATTGAGTGTGTGTGATGCAGTGGCAATTATTTTCTTGTCGTCAGGTGCTTTTTGCATTAATGTTGCTCCACACGCCGTAAGGGTGAACAGATTCGTAAAGTCCGGGAAAGATATGACGGGTGGTGAGGATAATCGCTTTTTGATTTTCTCAAACGCACGGTCAGCGTCCTTTGTCCAACCAAATTTGATCTTGTCCCCGTTTAGCGCGTGTATCGGAGCCAATAGCTGAGAGAAAGTATCAGTCCTCATGGACTCGTGAAGCTGGGTCTCAAGAAATTGTTTGATCCAAACCAGGCGTCCGATCAAACTTCTGAGCTCCTTTCTCGTGTTTGGGGGCTTCATTTCTCGAATTGACCTTACATATTCCGGATCTGCCCTTTTCCGTTGGTGTCGACAATCCAACCCAAAAAATTTGTCTCGCTTGCTATGAAACTACATTTTTCAGGGTTCATCTTTTATCCATATGCTCTAAGTGCTGCAAATAGCTGTTAATCACTGACATATACTCGTCGAATGTTCGAGCATGCACCAAGTTATCGTCAATGTACGAGGAAAATGTGTCCTAGTTGTTGACTGTGTCTAGCGCTTCGGCTATACACCGCGAGAATATGTGGCCTGTTGAGGTAAGGCCGAGTGCTAGACGGGTGTATTGGTAACATCCATCACCCCAGGTGGAGGCGGTTTTATGTCTGTCGCATTCCTCAATTTCAATTTGCCAGTAGCCGATCTTTAGGTCTAGACTGGCAAAATATTTGTTTCCTTCCCCTATTTTGTGAAAGAGCTGGTCCATTAAGGGTATTGGGCAAGGGTCCTGGCCCTTTAGATCTGTATTTAAAGTGCGTTTAAAGTTCGTAACTACTCTGACCGTGCCGTTGTTTTTCTGATTGCAAAAACGGGACTATTAAAGCCTTTCGGGTCCCTGCACGGCTCTACTATGCCTTCCGACAGCATTTGTGGGATCTCTTTATTGACGTCCGCTTCCATTGCCTGAGCTATCGCATGTTGCTTTTGGCATCTTTATGCGCCAGTCGTTGGAATTCGCACCGGCTTGATGAATGTGCCCATCTCGGACCCTTCCGTGCATATAATGTCCTGAAAACCCATTAACAGATCCGCAACACGTTCCAGTTCCTCCGTCTTTGAATGTTGTGGCAGATGAACGTTCAAATGTTCTTTCAGCCATTTCCGCTTCTGAGGCAACGAAGCATTAATTGTAGGATATATCACTGTATTTGTGGCAGTATGATGACGAGTTGTTTCCCTTGCCTCGTCTGCTACATCAAATGCCTTGTGAGTTATCTGCCCCTTTTTTGTAATGCGAGTAAAGGATATATTGTTTTTAGCATTGTTGATGTTATACTCTGGCACAGACTCATGCCTCAAAATGTTCTGACCCAACAATATCGGTATATCAATAGAAACATAGAGAATCGTTACCTCCTCAAATTTTGGGGATCCGACATCGCCTATGGTAATGTCGCATGAAATTTCGGCGCTCGCTCTTATATTTCCATTTATGCCCGCTATGTCCACTGACGATATCGTCATATGTTTCTTTAACTCGCCAGGGATAAGGTGACTGGGTATCATCGATACTGAACACCCTGTGTCGATCATCGCTACTCCATGAATTGTATGTCCTTGGATACCGACTGCTACCTTCGTGAATGGGGAAACTGACCCCTACCATGCTGAATGTTGTAGAAGTGATGTTTTTCTTTTATAATATTAGGCGTGGATCGGAGCATCACATCTCGTCCGCGCCGTGATGAAAATCCTCTTCCTCTGAATGAGTATGCGTGTTAACTCGGTCCTTGTCCCTCGCTATGGCGGTGTGGGCCTGTACCTATCGCTGGTATCTACCACGACTGGGTGTTTCACCAGCTGTTCACGCCTCTGTATCGTACATCCTATTTGGGGCATTTGGCTGTCGCTCTGTTGTGTGGGTATGCCTGCCTTTTATTTTGCTGGAATAGCTTATTTCTTGGCTTCGGCTTGTTTTGGGCATTGTGTCCCCTCTGTACCTTGGTCTGCATTTAGAATGTCCGTTCTGGGGGCTTCTGTGCTAACGCCATTTATGTGCCACGTAAGCTACCGGCTTCATCAGCGGAGAAGAATTTAACTGAATGTCCCTGTCCAGATACGTTGTAGCCTAATTTGCTATGCCTCTAGCAGTGTAGTGTCTGTCCATAGTTTTTACTACGTGTGGGAAAACATTCGGTGCCCACAACTTCACCTTCTCACTCATTAGCATGGCACCCATCAATGAAAAAACCGTGTCCGCCGACATTTCGGTCGGCTTGTATTTTTTATATTTGTCCTTTATGTGGACTGCCGCTCTCTCATTGTGCTTTCTAGTCTTCCTGCGAAATCGGTCAGCCTTTCGCCCTCCTTATGCTGAAGGTCCCACGCAATGTTCAAGTGCTGAAAATTCGACATGTGGCTACCGTGTGCCAACAACGGGTAAGGTTTTTGCTTGTCGAATGGTGTTGTCTCATGTACTGAATCTTCCATCTGCTTGAATATTCTCTCGTTAAGCAACTGCTTTACCCCTTTTTAAACATTCCTCCTCCAATTTGTGTTATTCTTGACGCTCCGGTCGTACGTGATGAGCATAGGCCTTGTTTAGGTCAGTGATGAACTTGTTCGTGTCGACACTCGGCTGGAACGGGCGAATATGACGCATGGAATCGCGCAGGGACTGTTGCTTTAAAAGCAAATTATAACCAGCTTGATGACTGGACTGTGTTGGCGTCGGGGTCGCCGACTTCATTGCTATCAGCAAATTGTTTAAATCCTCCGCCATTTCTCTCATCACAGAGTCTGACGTTTGTGTTGGCTCCTGCCTGAGCCTAAATAGCTCAGCTTTCTGATCTTTAATAAGACTCAGTAACTGTCCTTCAGTGAGTCCGGAGTAATCCATCTTAGGGGCAATCATCTATTTAATTATTCCATGATAAATGCCAGTATACTGAAATCATATGCTCTTAATAGGGTTAAGATGAAAATTCATATACACTAAATGTAAAAAAGCAAGGAAATTCCTACATTTTTACACCTTTATTGTCATTAATTAAGGGTATGACTACATTTTTATCTTAACCCTATTAAGGGCATATGATTTCAGTATACTGGCATTTATCATGGAATGTCACTACTTTTGTAAAGGCTATGCCTAAATACAATGGTTATTTAAAAAATGTTTTGACATTTTCTGGAAAACTAAGGTATATGGTAAACTGAAATAAAAATGCCATAAACTAGACCCTAGAATCTCTATCTCTGCCAAAAATCAGCTGAATCCATCAAATAGTTGATGAGATACAGGGTGGCACATACGTACGTATACACAGATAACATGATTTCATGATTTAACTTTCTGGATCTCTGGGTTGCCTTGACTAATGATGCTGAAATTCTACACACTTATAGAACCTATCAAATAAAAATGTTGTGCAAAGTTTTAACTAATTTAGTTTATTGGTTTTTGAGTTATGATTGATCAAATAAATGAGATTTCCAGCATAGGCCATTTGTGTCGTCTATTAAGGGATAGAGCGCTCTCGTGCCTCCCTCGATTGTTTTGTTTGTTTCGTTGCTTGACGAGTTAAAAGTTCACATCTCCTCGTTCATATACATTTTTTTAAAATATTTTTGTTCATTCACGGAAACCAGCTTTATGCCACCAATGTTATAATTGTGTCGAAAACCAACCTCGTTCGTTTCAGTGTGGGTGCGTTACTCTTTTGTGTTGAGTCCATAACTTCTGACATCAATGTTATAATTGTGTTACTAAGACACTGAAGGTTACCTACACGTAGTTCAACCACGAATGTAAAAATGTGAAAAGGTTGAAAACCCGATGAAAGGAAATCAACCCGTACTCCATAAAAATTAATGACACATCGTATCACAAATTATAATCATATATTTTATAAACAACCAAGACAAAGTAACAATACATAACAAGTATTTATTTATTCATTTATTTCTTTTCTCAAAAGATCAATAATATTCTTCCGCACAAACGGAGATATCTGTTTTTTGTTATTCCGAGAAAGTTGATCAGTCAGGATCAGAATTAAAAGTTCAAATATAGCAATTAAGAAGGCTTATAGCCTTTATGAAAATGAAAATAGGACAGTCTTTTTTTCTTACGTAATTCGAGGAAAACAAATGAGAAGTCCTTATCTTCCCACGGGAGATTGAGATATGAATGTAAATGTATTAAAATCGCAGGGAACGATTGAATGAAATCATTTAACACGACAATATATACAATATGAAAGTTTGATTTAGGACGAATTAATATGGTATTTTTTTGTTGTTTTTTGTCCTCATGTTGTAAACACATACCTTTTTCGTTTGACGGCGGAGGGAAGGATAGTTTAACAGAATTTTAGATTCTGTGGTACGTTCTTAACGAGCTGTTTCTAGTGTCTCGAGATATACGTAATCTCGACTTTGAAGAGGTCTTATGATTGACTGGTCTGTCGCAATAAATTTTGTTGGACCAGGGTTTTTCTTTTGGTGTTCGGTAGACAGCCGTATTAAATGTCGCTGTATTCCTTCCGCGGTAATTTTCGAATTCCACTTTTTCTTATTTTTGATTTTGTGTGCGGGGATAAATTGTCCGATATGACAGCGAGGTGTGCTGTCAATGTCCTTCACGTCCGCTCTTAACGCTGCTCGAGGACCTTCTCCTCGTGTTTCTTCTCGCTTCAATTTTCCCGCTCCTTGTGCATAGCTACAGTATTCTCTCATTCGATTGGTTGAATCCTCCGCCCCCGCAAATGCGTGGGCTGACTTATGAAAGCTTGTCTGTCGAGCTTCCTGTTGACCCACTTTTGACAAACAACATTCTTTTGACTCAAGTTGTTGTTCTCTCTCAAATATCTAGTCAAATCTCCTTGTGGCAAACAGTGGCGGTCGGAAAAATTGCTGACGTTTGGAATAAAACGTTTGTTTAACAGAGCTGTAGACGCAATAGCAATGAAAGAGATCGTGCACAATACTTTCTTTACTTCTATGATATCAATATTTAATGACGTACGGAGACAACATAAAAACGTTAAAATTCATGACGATTATTACAAACGTAACAATGTCCCTCAGGAAATCGATATCTGTGTTTTCTAGGCGCTAAATGACTGTATTGGATTATTGTGTCGACGGCGGTGTGATTGTGCGCGATCAAGAGAAGTGTTGCCTATAAGGAGATTAACCTCCATGAAAAACATCAAACTTCGTCAAACCTAGCTATCTCATGAATTTCCACCCACGTAGATGTCACGTAATGTTCAAACACATTAGACGTACACGACTGAAAATATCATATAATGGAAAGCGGCGACGGAAATTATTGAGTCGGTTTACAATGAAATAGAAATCTCTGGCGATTGTGCAGAATACGTTACAGGGGTTAAAATTTTTTTACAAAAAATAACTTTTACCAAACGCAGGAAAATGTCATCTCCTATCGACTTGTATAACTTGTCAGATTTACACTGTTTTAAGTATATTTTTATATTGTGTATCGTTGCCTCAGAGGTTTAGCCGAAAATTAAATTCCCACCAATCTGTATATTTTTAACTGACTGAATCTGTTTTTTTTTTTAATTTCTTCTATATGTCAAAATACATTAAACTATAGCTAAAAGCTTAACCTGGTCGTGCCATCTTAGATCCGTTTTTTTCCAAGCCTTGGAAGTAACGATGTGAGATCTGAAAATAAAAACAAACCTTATACAAGTGTCAAAACGTCGGAGCTGTATAAGTAAATTTAAGATTAAATATTCTCGTGTTTGGTAAATGTTATTTGTTTTAAATGTTTTTTTGATTCATTTGTTATTGTTAACTATACTGCAACATCGCCCACAATCTCTCACGACATCTATATCTGTTACTGTAGCATTTCATCGCCTTCTAAACACAATTATACAGACTCTCACGAGATGGCGTTTTCAGACCCGAGTTATCTCTTTTTTCGTGATCGTAGAGGGTGCAACGATCCGTGGTATGAAAAGAGATACACAGACTGCCTCTTTCTTTTCTTCTTCGGCTGACCTTGACGGACACACATCACTAGATCCTCTAGCTCTCTCCATTTTACCCGCACCACACATACAAAATTCTCTCTCAACTTACACGCACACATCATTTGCAAACCTTTATATACACGTTCTCAATGGACACAATTTCAAGTTGAGGTCGCGAAAAATATTTGGTATGTAAAACTTATGTGATACAATGAAGGCCACGAGGATAGGAAGTGACACATCGACATAGGCAAAAGAAAATGCGGGAGTGGTCAGGTTCCATTGTTCAGGACAAGTGACTCAGACAGGTTACCGGACACGACATTTAGGAGTGACTACGTTTTACGACAGTTTGACGACAGTAAGGTAAGTTAGTTTTACGATAGTTTGACGACAGTAAGGTTTATGGCAAAAAGTTAACGAGTTTGGGTTTCGGAGAGAAGCCAGGCAGTTAGGGATCGAACCTCCGCAGAAGGCGGATCGGACCGGACAACGATTAGATGAGCTGACGACTTGGGCAACGACAATGGGGGTCTCGACAGTCTGCGACGGTTTCACACACACTCATAGTTCCAACTAAATTATATACAACGTATATGTGCTTGTGTTCTTTATCGAGAGTAGTGTTTCTTTTATTTAACTTATGGACCAGTGCTGTGCCTTCGACGATTCATCAGTGGATAGACGACTCGGCTAGACGATGAAGACAAGAACAAGGCGACGGACACACAACATTGGGGTCGACGGTCGTCGAGTGGGGTAGCACATGGTTCTATATTCTCTCTTGCACACATCATTTGCAAACCTTTATATACACGTTCTCAATGGACACAATTTCTAGGCGAGGTCGCGAAAAATATTTTTTTAATACTACATTGTATTTGAGTAGTTACTTTGTTTTCATTGGTGTATGATTGTATTTTAACATATATAAACGTTCCCCAGATCCCCGAAATTATTAAGCAATGTTTTTGAGATTTTTAACTGTGGGAATTTCTCAAATATTTTATTATATTAATAAATGATACTACTAATTTTCAAATAATGCATATTAAAAAAGAAAAAAAATATGCTTAAACTATGAGAATGAAGCTAAACTACGGATAATAAAAAGATCGGTAACGTTGTCGACGTGGCTCTTTTTATTTTTATACATCCGTAGTTTTTTGCAAAGCTTCTTTACTGGTCACCATATTCTCAGTATTTACCCCCCCCCCCCCATCGCCGGATTGTGCTGCACAAGTAATGAGGAACAAATGCATTTCGAGCAGTAGAATTAACTATGACAACAACAGAAGAAGCGAGAGCCGCCATTAACGATTGTTGACATTTCTGCTGGACATGTAAGTCTGGCACTGATTGGAGTAAATATTTCATTTCCATTCTGATTTTGCCAACCAGAAATACTCTCTTATGCGAGCAGAGCACTAGTCCCTGAAGGTTATTTAAGAGAGTACATCGGCATTGTTCGCTTTCTATAGCCGCGAGAAGGCACAGCTGCTAACTCACCTACGTCGCCTGGTTCGACAATCCAACTATTCTCATGGCACATAAACACGACACACAATTAGCTACGGGCCATCAACGTTGACACGAAGATTTAATTATCTATGATTTCAATTTGGCGCATGTGACTTACTCTCAATACCATTCGAAGCACAGGTTTACGTCACGACCATAACAATATGAACTCTGTCAGCCTTAAACAGTATTTCTCTAATAATATATACGTACTACTGACTGTAAAGAACATTCTTTTATTATTGACTTTCAACCTTTTTCCTCGTCCTCTATTACTAACAACTTGTTATTAGAGTCTTCTACCAAAATGGGCCTCGATTTCTTGGGTAGGTGGTCGCAAGTTTCAGTCTTACAAGTTAACGATAAAAAAGCGTACCCTAATCTGACTGGAAATTACCCCCAGACATAGGCTTACGATTCCTGTAACTCATTTTTTTAGTTTATTTTTACTACTTTTTAAGTTAGAAATAAACGACCATCTACCCAAGAAATCCAGTGCTATGTTGAAAGATGAATTTAACGTTAAATTAAAAGTTATTATAAGAATTTCATAGATAATAAATCTTACAATAAGTATTGACACTTGAAACATATACAAGGAGGTAGAAAAAATAATTTTCTTGCGTTTGGTAAAAGTTTGGTAAACGTTTTTTGTTGGTCCCCCTTCTTTTTGCGTTTTTAACTATTGTGGGAATTTTCTATTCCAAGTCGATGTTGGGAAGGGAAATGATTACTTTCTATAACTATTTTGAATATTGCATTTACATTGAAGTCCTCTCAATTTGATCGAAGGAAGCTACGGTAGAAAATCAATAAAAGCGAATGAATTCGAACCCCCAGAGTTGACTGGAGTTGAGAAATGAGATTCACATCGGATTTAGCTTTTTTGTTACCAGTTATTGTGTTTAATTGAGAACTACTTTTTTTTTGTTACTTTTAGAAAGAGGATTTATTTTCTTGTAAGCAATGGGGCAATTCGTGGCAACCCAACTATATTCATGGAAGAGCTACCACAGCAAGTAAGGATTTTATCGTTTTCCCTCTCACGTTGAATCCAAGTTTTTTTTTATACTCTGAGTTGCTTAAAATGTCATTACTATACCCCCAATCACAAAACTTCACTTTCGCCAAAATATACTTCAATATGAAAATGAAGCTTAAATTATCAATTATAAGAAAAAGATCCTCACTGGTTGCGGAGTGATTTTTTTAATATATTTTTTCTTCTGTATTTTTCTGCGAAGCTGCTTTTCTGGTCACTATCTTAAATTATCACCTCGACTCACGTAAATACATTACTAATCTTTAAAATTAATTATAATGAGTTAAAGTACAAGGCTAAACCCGAGTGAAATATGGTAGTTAAAAATAGATAACAGGGAAAAAACTTAGCTTACTTGTGATGGAAAAATATTAGCGTACGCCAAAATTTACGGAAAATAATGCAGTAGATCTATAATTATATAAAAAAAGGTATTTATAATATGAGCGATTTTATGCTGGATTGACGCCTTTTTATTCTATCTTTTAGAAGAGTTATGTAAAGGAGGTGCAATCAGTGACATTGCATGAGACGATTTCGGAAATGTTTTTTGCTATATCTCCCATAATGGACATAAATACTTAAATGTAGCAGATGTGCTAAAAGTAATTGAGTTCTTATAATCGCAGAAACTGCTGTCTACCTCAGAGTCTTGCTCCTGTGGAACAGATATGTAGTTTATTTATAAAAAGGAAAGGTTGCAATAACCTAACACTAACCACAACCTAACCCTAAAACCCAACCCTAAGCCTAAAACCCAACCCTAACCCTGAACACATTTGTAAAAAGAACTAAAATTGAAAACACAACCCCTACCGTAACCATAATCCCAATGTCTAAAAGAGAGCCTTAACATGTATGTTATTATCTTATTTTTAAAATATATATAATGAAGTTTAAATTATCTAAAAAAAAGGTTTTAATTATCTCGCTTAAAATTCATCCGAATAACGCACATTGCAGCGATTGCCGCATACGAATAAAAGTCGCATTTCCTCAATAATAATTTTTAAAAATAATGGATAATTTTCCTTACATTTGGGTGTACGCTAATATTTGTCTATTACAAGTAAGTATTTCCTAAAGCATTTCTGTTATTTTATTTTTAACTGCTAATTCACTCAGGTGTAATTACTTTAAGTTATTATAACATTTACTAAAGGGTTTCTTTATTATTTTTCCTAAAATATTACTTTAATCTAGCTGTAAAACTCTTAAAATAAAATAATTCACCGTAATCTGCTGTAGAAAGATTGAAAAACATCTCATGAAAATTATTATTTCAGTTTCGTAAATATATCATTTTCTAATCATTTTAGGTTTTCGGTGAACGGGAAGATTAGATGACGTTTAATATTTTTCGAAAAGGTTTATGCGTTAGCTAAGAAACAACCGTACATATTTGTAAAAGAGTATAACACGCTGAACATATTTTCTTAAAATAAAAGGTTAATTAAAAGAAAGTAAATGTATAACTTTTCCAGCCTTGGTCAATTCAATATGGCGTTTTGTTGTCGACTTCTTTACATTAATAAAATTTAATCTAATATGATATGACCACTCTGGGCATTGTTGAAGATCGACCGACTCTAAACCAAGTTGGTTTCAACCGGAAACGGTGTCTGTTCGAAATTGATTACGATATTAAAAACTTCATGTTTTTGCTAATCGAATAGGTGTTATGTTTTCTCAGAAAATATAATGAAAGTTTTGTACTAAATTTTATTTTAATTAATTTATTTGACAAAAAAATAATCACAGTTTAGTTTTTTACACAGTTTGATTTTCTTTCGGAAAATAAAATGCAACGTTTTGTACTAAGTTTTATTTTAAATAATTTATTTCACAAAAATAAATAATCACACTTTAGTTTTTTACACAGTTTGATTTTCTTTCGGAAAATAAAATGCAAAGTTTTTTGTTGATGAACGTCGTGTACAATACTATTCATTATTATATAGTGAAAATACAGAGAAAATTAAACTACAGAATACCGGAAGTTGTTATCTACGAAGTTTAATATCGGGTACGGGTCGCGGTTTGTCACCGTAGCAGCATCGCAGAAACTGCTTGAGAGTCACTCGTTCTTCAACATTGTTCCCCTCTCCCCTTCAAAGATAAATATTAAAATAAATGAAATTAAAATGAATTGATTTATTTTTTTTAATACGGAAAGGATCGGGACTGTTGTCGAAGTTGTTGTTTTTATTTATTGATGTATTTTTTTATTTTATCTTTGTAGTTTTCTGCGAGCTGCTTTCTGGTCACCATCTTGAATTTTCAGCTCGACTTTCCCAAACCTGTATCTAGTCTTTTAATTCTCAAATTTAATCATGTTATTATCGTTATTATTTAATTTTTCCAAAGCTGAGAAGTAATACGAAAGACGTTTCTATGCAAGTAAGTATCATGTTTTATAAGTTTATTTATTGTTCTGGTATTGAATTGTTTTATGAAGCGTAACCGGAAGGAACCTTTCGATAGTAATTTACTTGGTATTTTTTTACTATCCATTCCCAGCGCAGTTTACCACTTAAAAAAGTTCAAATCCTACTTTTTTTGTGCAAATACATTTAAACAGCCTAAAAAAACATCCGCAAAGAAGGAATTACATTTTTTTTTAAATATTTAAGATTTTAGCGTGGGGGATCACTTTCCTTTATAAATTTAACGTAAAATCAGCATCCATTTCCTGGCCACTTAACATTAAACGAGACATGTAACCGACTTGAGTTTCTAATTTGAGACTGGAAATTTTCCTAGTTAGCTATTCCATTTGTTTTTATTTTTACGTAGGATAAATGGTTTTTCATTAGACATAACAAAAAAATTCTGGGCACGGATTTTTACAGCAAAAACATGCCGTCGACAGTCTTGTTTTGTTTTGTTAGCCTCGTTTCGGGTTCTCGTTGTCAAGTGTGTGTTTTTTTACCGGGACTCATAATCAAAGCGACGTTTGTTTTTTTTTTACGATCAGGGCTGGGGTTAGAGTTAGGGTTAGGGCTGGAGTTAGGGTTAGGGCTAGAATTAGGGTTAGGGCTGGAGTTAGGGTTAAGGCTGGAGTTAGAGTTAGGGATAGAGTTAGGGTTAGGGCTGTAGTTAGGGTTAGGGCTGGAGTTAGGGTGGGTTTTTTTTTATTAAATAAACACGTAGAAATTTAGCCAATTTTGGGTGGGGGGGGGTATTTATTTATTTAATAAAAACACGTAGAAATTTAGCCAATTTAGTTTTCTGGGTTTTTTTAGGGGAGGGGGGAACTCAAGTCAAAGTCCAAAACAAATACGAAAATCGCTAAATGTTTACGTGTTTTTATTAAAAACTCAAGTCGGTTATATGTCTCGTTTGACGCTAACTGGCCAGAAAATGGGTGCTCATTTTACGTTACATTTATAAAGGAAAGTGAACCCCCCACTCTAAAATCTTAAATATTTAATTTTTTTTTAAATTTCTTCTTTGCGGATATTTTTTTAGGCTGTTTAAATGTATTTGCACAAACAAAGTAGAATTTGAACTTTTTTAAGTGGTAAACTGCGCTGGGAATGGATAGTAAAACATTACCATTTACTTTTCTAACCAACATTAAAGTTGAGGAAGAAAATAACGTCATTTGTTCCAAACCTTTCATATAAATATTCTGTATTTTTATCCAGTCGCTTATCGTTCTAACTAATAAAATATTTGTACATGGATGACATTAAATTGGAGAAGCCATCATAATATAACTGTATCTCTTTCTGTGTACTAGCACCCTACATCCTTAGCTAAATCAGCTTGAAAGAATGAAAAATATAGATTGTACTTTTTCTTCAGGACATTATGGTTAAAATAAACAATTAGACTTCAGAGAAGGGATTGACTTAGTGTCTAAATTTAATATAAAATGATCACCCTCACTCCTCACCAGAAAGCGTTTTTTCACGACATGAAACAAATTATTATTATTTATTAATTAGTTCATCTACTACTACTACTACTACTATTATTATTATTATAATTATTATTATTATTATTATTATTATTGCTGCTACTGCTGCTGTTCATCCTCTTCCTCTTCTCGACCGCGCTGACTTCCGAGTTATCCTGCAGTAAATTTCAAGTATGGATAATCATGAATGATAAAATACACTTCTTTTTTTAAAGAAAAATTTAGAATTCTATTTTTATTATAATAAAATAAGTTGTTAGCAAAACAAATTATCAAATATATGTTTGTTTATATTTTTTATGAAAATATAACAAATCTTTAATAAAAAAATATGTCTTTTTATTGATATAAATAAAGGGCTCTTGTATAGATCGGGTACACGGGCAAAATTTATTTTAGAAGAGTTCCAATAGTGTAAGAAGGGGCAGACAACTCTTTTTAAGTACATAATTTCTAGCTTCTCCGAAAATGGACGTAATCGACTTGAATATGCGCGAATTATTATATTTAACAAGTACTCAACAAAAAGTGGTGGCTTTTTTGCAAGCGCAGAGACTCCTTTCTTTATAACACGCAACCCCCTACATAGTCTTTTTGAATACATTTCTGAATTATATCCCGTGAAAAAAAAACAAAATCAAGAGAGGAAAAATAAACAGAAAAATTGAAAATATATACAATTCATTTTCACAAATTCTATTTTCATCAATAAATGTTTTATCAATATACTGTTGATTTTCACAAATGTTAATTTCTGCGATAATTTAATATTTTAAACAATAAAAAAATCTAAAATCTGTTACTCCAAACAATAGGACTGTTCGTTTTATCTGGTTTTGAAATGAAAAGATATACTGATTATTTTCCCAAATTCTATTTTCTTCAATAAATGTTCTATCAATGTACTGTTAATTTTCACAAATATTAATTTCTGCGATAATTTAATATTTTAAACTATAAAAAAAATAAATAATCTGTTAATCCAAAACATAGGACTGTTCGTTTTGCTAGTTTTGAAATGAAAAAAATATACTGTTGATTTTTCCAAATTCTATTTTCTTCCATACATGTTCTATCAATATACTGTTGATTTTCTCAAATTGTTATTTCTTCGAAAAATGTTCCATTAATTGAATTTGCATGACTTCTTATTTAAAAAATGGATATTTTCGATTTTCGGAGAAATTGCGTACTAAAAAAAGATAGTTATCTGCCCCTTACACCATCGGAACTCTTCTAAAATAAATTTCTTCCGTGTACTCGATATATACAAGAGCCAAATAAAGTTTTGAAATGTCTTGTATTCTTTTTATTTTTTTCGCGCTGAATAAAACAAAATTATTTCAGCAATATTCTTTATTATGTACGCTTTTATTATTATTTTTAACTACTTTAAATTATGTTGCTGTTTCAAAAAATACAAAAGGCATTTACTTTAAAAATTACTATTAAAATACTAAGCTATTTATTATCTTTCATAAAAAATCAAAACACATATATTATGTTGTTTCACAAAATACAAGACATTTAAAAACTTTATTTATATCAATAAAAAGAAGACATTTCAACATATATGATACATAAAAAATATTTTTATTAAAGATGTGTGATATTTTCATTAAAAAAACAAACAGAAGACATTTCAACATATTTCATTCATAAAACAAATTTTTTTGTTAAATATTTGTGATATTTTCATTAAAATCAAACAAGACATTTCAACATATTTGATTCATAAAAAAATATTTTTTTGTTAAATATTTGTGATATTTTCATTAAAAACAAAACAAATAGAAGACATTTAAACATAGTTGATTCATAAAAAACGATTTATTAAAGATTTGTTATATTTTCATAAAAAACAACTTATTTTACTATAATAAAAATACAATTCTTAATTTTCCGTTAAAAAATGTTACTTTTATCATTTATGATCATCCGTACTTGAATTTATTGCAGGATAACCCAAAAGTTACTCTCAAAACGTACGTAATTATTTTATATTACATATGTTTTGACAGTAAACTTCAGTTTCAAAGTCCTGTAGAATATAAATTGACTTTGAATGTCCTTGTTACGTCACATTGCAAATATGTTTTCCGTCGTTTTTCTTTATTATTTATTTTTATCAATTTAGGATTTAAAAGTTACTACTGGTACAGTTTTTAACCAGACAAACCCAAATTTTGCCGACGCAGAATTACGTAATCACCTGTTAAAGGTTGAATAAAAAGCTGTTTTTCGCTTGATTGCCTGAAAAGCAACTTTCTATTACTAAAAAATAAAATAGAATTGTTTTTAATACTTTCTTACTTTCTACATTTCTACTGTTTATTATACGTGACTATTTTTTTCCAAATTGCGTCCTTTGTATAAATTAAAAAATATTTCTGTTTTTAATTAAAGTTCTGCTACCAACTGAGAATGATTGTATTTTAACAATTGAAATATTTTGGTAGAACTATTCAATATGTGTTTTTGAGTTTATTTTTGGATAGTTTTTGATTTGCTTATCCTTTATTCCATTTTTATTTTTACATATATATATATATATATATTTGATGTATCCACATAAAATGTTATGAGGAAATTAAATCTTTATGTATACATTTTCAGTATTTACTTCAACAGTGCTAAATATGTGAGTATAGCTAGGTAGTAAGTTATTAAAAATATATTCATGGCAATTAAAGCTACACAGAGGCTTCCGTGTTTCATCCCCGTAGGGAATCGTCAGGCTGAATATATATATATATATATATATATATATATATATATATATATATATATATATATATATATATATTGGTTTTAGAACCACTACACTATCATGTCGACTCACCATGCATTTTTAGTGGACATTTACTTTATAAATAATTTTAGTTGACATTTACTTGATACATAGTTTTAGTTGACATTTACTTGATACATAGTTTTAGTGTACATTTACTTGATACATAGTTTTAGTTGACATTTACTTGATACATAGTTTTAGTTGACATTTACTTGATACATAGTTTTAGTTGACATTTACTTGATACATAGTTTTAGTTGACATTTACTTGATACATAATTTTAGTTGACATTTACTTGATACATAGTTTTAGTTGACATTTACTTGATGCATAATTTTAGTTGACATTTACTTGATACATAGTTTTAGTTGATATTTACTTGATACATAGTTTTAGTTGACATTTACTTGATACATAGTTTTAGTTGACATTTACTTGATACATAGTTTTAGTTGACATTACTTGATACATAGTTTTAGTTGACATTTACTTGATACATGCCTTCCTTACACATGCAGCCAACTCCCAGTATTTTGATGCTGGGGTCAAAAGGTGGTATGTCTGCTTACTTAATCATGATATTGCTCTGAGATTTCCCATCCTCTCCCCATCAGTGATGTAATTCTGCAATCGTTGTTAATACATTCCTCAATCAGCATACCTCAAAATCGAAAATTATTTTTATAATATCATTCTCGCCATAACTCCAAAATTATGAAAACATAATCTCTCTTGTTAATGATTCATTGAACATAAGTTGTTATGTTACCTCGAACTTCGGAGAGGTATTCATATCTCTCTAAATGGAATCATCAGTGCTTTTGAGTTGAAGCTGCACCTAATTTATTGATTTATTTAAGTACAATCACATTCAATCTGATTTACATCTTGTTTCCGTATAATTCTTATTTACTATCCAGCTTTTACCAATCACCTCAGGATAATCTAATTATACGTGGACACTTTGAAAGTATTTCTCCTTCAGGATAGACCATCAAAGCTTATATCTATCCGTGTATGTACCTAAAATGCTATCTCAGCAGTGTAGACATATGCATCTATGCCTGTAATTTTTTAAATCTCAATTCGTAGTCGCCATTTTGGTAGGAGATTGAATTTACCAATATTGAAAATCGACCTTTCGTCTAACTCTGGCCGTGATTTAAATAAATGGCGATCAATATAAGGAATTTGTTGTGGTTATTTTGTTTTCAATTAATCGACTGATAAAGGATTTCTTCTAAAATTGACAAATAGTTAAATAGATGGAAAGTAAGAAACAGAATTGACACAGTCTAGAACGATTTCTCCTTCACTGACCTAGAAGATAAAAGGCAACATAACAGATACTGCATTTTAAGTGTAAGTATATTTGGAAAAGTAGAAATTAATATTTATTTGAATATCTGTAGCAGTTTTAGCATCGAAAAGTATGTAAAATACCTTATGAAATAAATTTGAGTAATGTTCGGTATGAATTAATATCGAATAATGTTCAATGAATAGGAAAATGTAGATTAAATAATTATTTTAAATGTTACTCTTGTATGTGGTCTAAATTGATTTTGAGGCCTTTTACCTGTCATGAATTAAACAAAGGAACGTCTTTTGTAACTAATGTAAGATATACTTAAATAAATCGACGAATGTTAATTTAAATCGAATGTCAGCAGAAACAATTGTACGTATCTGTTTAACATGTATTTCCCCGAATGTAGTGTTACATGCTGCAATTATTTAAGTCGGTAAGAATCTAAACGTTTATTTTTAATAAATTGTTGGGAATGAATATACAGAGAAAGATGGGAGAAAGATAGAGAATCTAAAGCAGAAAAGAAAACGTCTTATGTCAAATAACCCCCACCCCCAAATAATAGGTAAATCTAAAGAAGGAATGTACCCCCTCTTAATCAAAAAAGAATAACTTACATGAAAATGAAAACACGAATGTTGGATTAATGTTATATATGTATGGATGCTCAAAAGTGAAACAATGAACTTGTGTTGTCTGTTAATTATAAGTGGAAGGTTCACAGAGGAACTGATATTACATGATTCCCTGGAATTGGTATCAACGATTAAATGTTGTCGAAAATAACACTGCATTTCGTTTTATGCTGTAAGTGTCTTGAAAAAAGATTTGTACGCCTTGATGCTTGGTGTTTAAGTTAAAAAAATAAATTATACCTGAAGTAATCAAATATTGCTACGGGAAATGTCTAAAGTCGATTCTATGAAGAGATTGAATTATTCATTTTGAATCAATGTACAGTATAAGTGAATAAGTTTGTTAAATGTTTTTCCGTAAATTCTGGAATGAGATTAAGTCTATACATAGCATTTAAAAATACTGTAATCAAATATTCTCAGAAAATACGCTGAATATGAGGAAGTGTCTATTAAATGTGTGCTTCATGTAGTGTATTATGTATTTAATTAATGAAAGATGAATAGAAAACGGTTACGTTTTTCTAAAGTATCTGTTATATATTACTTCCTGGTGATAAAATAAACAGAGTTAGTAGTAAAATATGAAGTATGTTTTGGGAGAGTCTTTGATGGTGGTCTAAAACTAGTATTTATTGTTAGATGGAGAAAATAATTATAAATTTCTCCAAACATGCTCTAGTGAATAAGCTGAATAAAGTGGTGTGTTTTGTAGCCTATGATACACGTGGTTATTTTTTTTACTTTCGCTAAAGGTGAAAGGAAAAAACGTTTTATATATATATATGTATATATATATATATATATACATTTATTTTGGTACAGAAAATTGAGTACAACATTCGTACCATCGGTTTCAAGCAAGGAAGGATTTAACCATCCGGCTCTCTTCAGCTTATGTTGTCATCTCATTAGATTATTTAATAATTTTAATTAAATTCATACAAATGATTAAATGAAACATATCTTTTAAAGAAAATATTGAAAATCCTGTTTAAAAAATGTAAACTGATATGCTTTTCTCAAAATGCTGTAAAAACGAAGACAACAACATGTTTGCTTAGATGCAACAAAACACACTAGTTGTGACACCATACATTAAATTGTCACTAAAATAGTTTGGTTCTCTTTTGTCATTCTGTAGAAACATAATTGATTTGATGTCAAATATTTGTTAAAACTTTCCAACATAATTGATTTGATGTCAAATATTTGTAAAAACTTTCCAACATAAAAAACCGCAACAAAAAAAAACAAAACCTAATTGATTTGATGTCAAATATTTGTTGAAACTTTCCAACATAATTGATTTGATGTCAAATATTTGTTAAAACTTTCCAACATAAAAAACCGCAACAAAAAAAAAAAAAACCTAATTGATTTGATGTCAAATATTTGTTGAAACTTTCCAACATAATTGATTTGATGTCAAATATTTGTTAAAACTTTCCAACATAATTGATTTGATGTCAAATATTTGTTAAAACTTTCCAACATAAAAAACCGCAACAAAAAAAACAAAACCTAATTGATTTGATGTCAAATATTTGTTGAAACTTTCCAACATAATTGATTTGATGTCAAATATTTGTTAAAACTTTCCAACATAATTGATTTGATGTCAAATATTTGTTGAAACTTTCGAACATAATTGATTTGATGTCAAATATTTGTTAAAACTTTCCAACATAAAAAACCGCAACAAAAAAAACAAAACCTAATTGATTTGATGTCAAATATTTGTTGAAACTTTCCAACATAATTGATTTGATGTCAAATATTTGTTAAAACTTTCCAACATAATTGATTTGATGTCAAATATTTGTTAAAACTTTCCAACATAATTGATTTGATGTCAAATATTTGTTAAAACTTTCCAACATAATTGATTTGATGTCAAATATTTATTAAAACTTTCCAAAATAATTGATTTGATGTCAAATATTTGTTAAAACTTTCCAACATAATTGATTTGATGTCAAATATTTGTTAAAACTTTCCAACATAATTGATTTGATGTCAAATATTTGTTAAAACTTTCCAACATAATTGATTTGATGTCAAATATTTGTTAAAACTTTCCAACATAAAAAACCGCAACAAAAAAAACAAAACCTAATTGATTTGATGTCAAATATTTGTTGAAACTTTCCAACATAATTGATTTGATGTCAAATATTTGTTAAAACTTTCCAACATAATTGATTTGATGTCAAATATTTGTTAAAACTTTCCAACATAATTGATTTGATGTCAAATATTTGTTAAAACTTTCCAACATAAAAAACCGCAACAAAAAAAACAAAACCTAATTGATTTGATGTCAAATATTTGTTAAAACTTTCCAACATAATTGATTTGATGTCAAATATTTGTTAAAACTTTCCAACATAAAAAACCGCAACAAAAAAAACAAAACCTAATTGATTTGATGTCAAATATTTGTTAAAACTTTCCAACATAATTGATTTGATGTCAAATATTTGTTAAAACTTTCCAACATAAAAAACCGCAACAAAAAAAACAAAACCTAATTGATTTGATGTCAAATATTTGTTAAAACTTTCCAACATAATTGATTTGATGTCAAATATTTGTTAAAACTTTCCAACATAATTGATTTGATGTCAAATATTTGTTAAAACTTTTCAACATAATTGATTTGATGTCAAATATTTGTTAAAACTTTCCAACATAATTGATTTGATGTCAAATATTTGTTAAAACTTTCCAACATAATTGATTTGATGTCAAATATTTGTTAAAACTTTCCAACATAAAAAACCGCAACAAAAAAAACAAAACCTAATTGATTTGATGTCAAATATTTGTTAAAACTTTCCAACATAATTGATTTGATGTCAAATATTTGTTAAAACTTTCCAACATAAAAAACCGCAACAAAAAAAACAAAACCTAATTGATTTGATGTCAAATATTTGTTAAAACTTTCCAACATAATTGATTTGATGTCAAATATTTGTTAAAACTTTCAAACATAAAAAACCGCAACAAAAAAAACAAAACCTAATTGATTTGATGTCAAATATTTGTTGAAACTTTCCAACATAATTGATTTGATGTCAAATATTTGTTAAAACTTTTCAACATAATTGATTTGATGTCAAATATTTGTTAAAACTTTCCAACATAATTGATTTGATGTCAAATATTTGTTAAACCTTTCCAACATAATTGATTTGATGTCAAATATTTGTTAAAACTTTCCAACATAATTGATTTGATGTCAAATATTTGTTAAAACTTTCCAACATAATTGATTTGATGTCAAATATTTGTTAAAACTTTCCAACATAAAAAACCGCAACAAAAAAAACAAAACCTAATTGATTTGATGTCAAATATTTGTTAAAACTTTCCAACATAATTGATTTGATGTCAAATATTTGTTAAAACTTTCCAACATAAAAAACCGCAACAAAAAAAACAAAACCTAATTGATTTGATGTCAAATATTTGTTAAAACTTTCCAACATAATTGATTTGATGTCAAATATTTGTTAAAACTTTCCAACATAAAAAACCGCAACAAAAAAAGCAAAACCTAATTGATTAGATGTCAAATATTTGTTAAAACTTTCCAACATAATTGATTTGATGTCAAATATTTGTTAAAACTTTCCAACATAAAAAACCGCAACAAAAAAAGCAAAACCTAATTGATTTGATGTCAAATATTTGTTGAAACTTTCCAACATAATTGATTTGATGTCAAATATTTGTTGAAACTTTCCAACATAATTGATTTGATGTCAAATATTTGTTGAAACTTTCCAACATAATTGATTTGATGTCAAATATTTGTTAAAACTTTTCAACATAATTGATTTGATGTCAAATATTTGTTAAAACTTTCCAACATAATTGATTTGATGTCAAATATTTGTTAAACCTTTCCAACATAATTGATTTGATGTCAAATATTTGTTAAACCTTTCCAACATAAAAAACCGCAATAAAAAAAACAAAACCTAATTGATTTGATGTCAAATATTTGTTAAAACTTTCCAACATAATTGATTTGATGTCAAATATTTGTTAAAACTTTCCAACATAAAAAACCGCAACAAAAAAAGCAAAACCTAATTGATTTGATGTCAAATATTTATTGAAACTTTCCAACATAATTGATTTGATGTCAAATATTTGTTGAAACTTTCCAACATAATTGATTTGATGTCAAATATTTGTTAAAACTTTTCAACATAATTGATTTGATGTCAAATATTTGTTAAAACTTTCCAACATAATTGATTTGATGTCAAATATTTGTTAAACCTTTCCAACATAATTGATTTGATGTCAAATATTTGTTAAAACTTTCCAACATAAAAAACCGCAACAAAAAAAACAAAACCTAATTGATTTGATGTCAAATATTTGTTAAAACTTTCCAACATAATTGATTTGATGTCAAATATTTGTTAAAACTTTCAAACATAAAAAACCGCAACAAAAAAAACAAAACCTAATTGATTTGATGTCAAATATTTGTTGAAACTTTCCAACATAATTGATTTGATGTCAAATATTTGTTAAAACTTTTCAACATAATTGATTTGATGTCAAATATTTGTTAAAACTTTCCAACATAATTGATTTGATGTCAAATATTTGTTAAACCTTTCCAACATAATTGATTTGATGTCAAATATTTGTTAAAACTTTCCAACATAAAAAACCGCAACAAAAAAAACAAAACCTAATTGATTTGATGTCAAATATTTGTTAAAACTTTCCAACATAATTGATTTGATGTCAAATATTTGTTAAAACTTTCCAACATAAAAAACCGCAACAAAAAAAGCAAAACCTAATTGATTTGATGTCGAATATTTGTTGAAACTTTCCAACATAATTGATTTGATGTCAAATATTTGTTAAAACTTTCCAACATAAAACACTGCAACAAAAAAAACACAACTACATTGTATTCCAAATGGAATTCATTGTTTACTTTTCTGTACTAATTGAATTAGATTGATGTCAAACCTTTGTTAACGTTTATCAGATAAATAAAATTCCTACTAATTTTAAAGTTGAATTAATGGTAGTATTTTGGTATTTATTAGACTAAAGCGATATGCATATATGATTTGCTTTTACACCGTATACACAAATTATAGCGAATTTATAAATAGTTGCATTTATTGAAGTATTTTGATATTTATAAAACAAACATAATACTTTGATTTCATATCTGTATGACAATTGCTTTTACACCGTATATGCAAGTTATAGTTAATTTGTAAACTGTAATATGTAGGGTTTCTGGCGATTCCTCACTTATACTATTAGTACGAAGAAAACAAAAGAACAGTCGTATTTTATACCTAATAACATATTTTAATATAAATACGTGTGTTCATACTGTTATTGTTTAATTTGATTAAATATTATGATTGTAAAATCTATCTCGCATAAAATACGTGACATTGATTACACTTCATCAATAAATAAAATAATAATCTAAAAAAACACCTTTTTTCACTTGCATTGTTTAAACAATAAACAAGTGTAAGTAATAGAAAATCTTTGTATTTCTGCTAATATCATCTCTTTGTTTTTATTTGCAGATTTGAACTAATAGCAAATGTTGATTTTTCCAAATAAACAAAGAAGGAGGACATATCTTGTATCTGTTTAAAACATATGCTGCCCTATTTTCTGTAAAACAACTCGATTCTTTTTTAAAGTTCTGTTTGAAGAAAAATGTAGACTTTTTTCAAAGATTAACTCTGGGAGAAATCTTATTTCAAAAAGAAAAAATCAGATATACACATGAGAAAGAACTGATATATTTATACTTTTAACGGATTTATATTTTAGTGAATTTGATTTAAAAAAATATATTTAATTACCGAGTGGAGAAAGTGCATTGTTGTAAATGTTTTCTCACAGAAAAATAATCTACAAGAGGTCTTATGTACGACATGAAAAGAAACTGAAACCTCAGTAATTATAGGATCAACAGGACTAATATAAAATAATTTCAAAAACTATCTGGCGAATGTACCCGGTGAACCGAGTGCAAGAGAAATACAAACAATTGCACATAAGAAGGAATCCTTAGAATCTTAAAAAGATCTCTAGGCTGGAGTGTCTGCAATAGCCGGTGAATGTCTGGCATCCGGTTGGATATCCCATCCCCAGCAAAAACAGAAAGATAAGAAAATGAAAAAAGAGAAAAATAGTTTTATTGTAAAAATTATTGTGAAAAAAAATACATGATAGAAACAACATTTTTGCCAAATTTGTGGCTGTTCATTTTCACAGAACCATGATCTGAAAATGCATATGCGAACACACACAGGAGAGAAACCATATTTATGTTAAGTTTGTGGATCTGCATTTTCATATGATTCGAATCTAAAAAAGCACATGGAAATTTTGTCACGTTTGTGTGTCTGCATTTTACAGAAAGTTATTCTCTAAAAGATCACATGCAAGAACACAAAAGGGAGAAACCCTAGTTTTGTCAAATTTGTAAATTTGCATTTCTAAACCTTTCTCATCTAAATAAACAAGCGAACACGCAGATGAAAAAATATCCTTGTAAAGTTTGTTGAATCTAAATTTGGTAGTAGGACTTCTATAAAAAAATCACATGCGAAACACACAGGTGAGAAAACATATCTTTGTCAAGTTTGTGGCTCTGCGTTTTCACAGAATGTAAATCTAAAAAATCACATACGAACACACACAGGAGAGAAACCATTCTCTTATAAAGTGTGTGGGTCATGATTTTCAGAGTATTCTTCTCTAAAAAATCACATGCGAATACACACAGGAGAGAAACCATACTCTTGTAAAGTTTGTGGATTTACATTTGCTAGTAGTACTTCTCTAAAGAATCACATGTGAACACACACAGGAGACAAACTATTTTATTGTCAAGTTTGTGGATATGCGTTTTCAGAAACTACCCATCTAAACGTCACATGCGAACACATACAGGGGAGACACCATATTCTTGTAAAATGTGTGGCTATTCATGCTCAGAGAAAACTGATCTGAAAAGGCATATGCGAACACACACAGAAGAGAAACCCTATTCTTGTGAAGTATGTGGATCTGGATTTTCAGATAATTCTAATCTAAAACGACATGTGCGAATACATACAGGAGAGAAGCCTTATTCTTGTAAAGTCTGTGGGTCTGCATTTTCACAGAATGCACATCTAAAAAATCACATGCGAACACACACAGAAGATAAACCATATCCTTGTCAAGTGTGTGGCTCTGCCTTTTCACAGAATGTATATCTAAAAAATCACATGCGAACACATACAGGGGAGACACCATATTGTAAAATTTGTGGCTATTCATGCCCAAAGAACACTGAGCTGAAAAAGCATATGCGAACACACACAGGAGAGAAACCATATTCTTGTGAAGTTTGTGGATCTGGATTTTCAGATAATTCTAATCTAAAACAACATGTGCGAATACATACAGGAGAGAAGCCTTATTCTTGTAAAGTCTGTGGGTCTGCATTTTCACAGAATGCAAATCTAAAAAATCACATGCTAACACACACAGGAGAAAAACCATATCCTTGTCAAGTTTGTGGCTCTGCCTTTTCACAGAATGTATATCTAAAAAATCACATGCGAACACATACAGGGGAGACACTATATTGTACAATTTGTGGCTATTCATGCTCAGGGAACACTGATATGAAAAAGCATATTCGAACACACACAGGAGAGAAACCATATTCTTGTCAAGTTTGTGGATCTGGATTTTCACAGAATTCTCATCTAACAAGACACATACGAACACATACAGGAGAGAAACCACACTCTTGTAAAGTTTGTGGATCTAAATTTGCTAGTAGTACTTCTCTAATAAAACACATGCGAACACACACAGGAGAGAAACCATATCCTTGTCAAGTTTGTGGATCTGCGTTTTCACGGAGTTGTCACCTTAAAAATCACATGCGAACACACACAGGAGATAAACCATATTCTTGTGAAGTTTGTGGATCTGGATTTTCAGAAAATTCTAATCTAAAAAGACACATGCGAACACATACAGGAAATAATTGCACTTAAGGGAACGGCCAAAATCTTTAAAGGAGCACTCGGTTGGAGCCTCTAAATAGCATGTGATGGTCTGGCATTTGGAAGAATGCCTCGTCCCTATGCTAACGAAACAGAAATAATTTTTCTTTTATAAAAATGGAGAAATGTTGAGAAAAGGAGAGAAGCCTTATTCTTTTCAAGTCTGTAGGTCTGCATTTTCAGATAAGTCTCAATTACCAAAGCACATGTGTTTACAATTAGATTAGAGAAACTGAATGTCTACTAGACACTGTCTTCGATTGTCTTCGGTCTCTGTACAATGGTTTGCTAAGCCACACTGACATATGAGTACTTCGAATATGTAGGAAACCGTGACTAACTATTAAGAAAAAAATTGCTGTCTTCTCAAACCGTCCAACACGTCTCCCTACTAGTGCATTCCATTTATAATTAGCTTTGAATAAAATATAAGATAAGATATGGAACAAATAAAAAAGATAGATAAAAAGGAGACTTGATAACATTTCTGCCTCTAGCAGTAGCACTCCAAACCTGACAGAGTTCAACATAATAAGCCATGATGCCTTTATAAAAAAGTTCCTGGTCCCTTTAGATCCACTATGTTCAGCAATTAAAAAAAAAGATGTTTAAAAGTCAAGACAGAAGAAGGTGATATTGTTTTGCTAAGTGGAGCAATACATAAAATAAAATGTTGGTTGAGCATATCGAAAAATCTACCCTTTCTCTAGAAACCATCTACATTTTAACTATATTCGATTACAAGAAAGGTGCATGCACACTGGAGAAAATTATAGAGAATTACAGCAACCTAAGAAATCTTATCATGAGAAAGAAAGAAGATTTTAGATATTGACTTCCAAAATAACTTTTCTCTGCCCAGATCATTTTTAATCTCTCTTTTTCTGAAGTTATGTTATTATAACTTCGACCCCTGTTTTCCTTGATCTTCCTTTGTGAATTGAACTTCGTACATAATTTGTTTTACTCTCATTATCTTTTTACGGTAGCCATTACATCAATGTCTCCTGTTCTACCAACATTTTCTCTATAGTGTACATATTTCATCTTACGTAATCTGTACCCGCGATGAGTAGCCACCCTTTACTGTAAATATCCTCAGATGCCGGAAACGTTACTTTCTGCGGACTGCTTGCCTTTAAAATCCCCCTGCTCCCTTTTTTCTGACTGTTCAAATATGCAGAAATTTACACGTAATGTGAACAAAGGTTTCTGTCGAACTTCTACTCCAGATGCTCTTTATTAATCTAGTCCCTTATCAGAGTAGCACCGTAGTTCTCAGTGACAATATCTCTTGTTTTGTTGTAAATAAAAGTTTTTAAAAAGATCCACATGCTGTAATTGATAGAAACATATTCATGTAATGTTTTGAATCAACAATTTCAGTTACACCTTCGAAATAAATTTGTTTTGAAATCAATCAAATAAATTATTTTTCAAATATGTTAAATATTAGAATATGATGAAAGAAAAGTCTTAAATTAATAGGAAAAAAAGAAAAGTCTGAAATTAATATGAATTAAAAAAAATGGTATCACTTTCAGGCATCCGTACATACTTTCTTCAAGCTTTTTCCACCGGAAGCCTTGGTCCTCCATGTCCTTCCCATCTGCCAATCCATATCTGAATGAAATTTCAGCGACTGGCTTAGAGAAGAAAACTTTAAATAAACAAACTCGTTCTTGTTTTGAAAAAGTATAGAAAGAAAACATGTCAAAAAATGCAATAAAACCAAACGGTTCCCAAAACGGGTACTTGCTTTTAAAATAAGAGAAAACTATATCTTCTACATAACAAACAAACAAGTAATACTTGTCCTTGACGAAGGGAGAGAGAAATGTATCTAATTTTGAAATACAAACAAAAACACGTAAATTACTTCACCAAAAAGGGTATAGGCACGTATTCACAAAATATGGAGATTAGTTTTATCCCTGAAAACAAGTTTAATTCTCGAAGTTTAGAATGTACAAGATTTACATTTGGCCCCAAAATGCACCTGATATTGCTGCCAAAGTATCTACCATAGATGATGGAACGCCATGGCGGTACCTCTTCGTTACTCAATCGCACAGATCCACCATTTCACTTCGTCGATGCACGGTTGTAAACTATCTTCAAACTGAATTTGAATAAGGCTTACCAGTGATTTCGGCCAATATATATATAAAACTGTTATAACAATGCTATTCAGAGTTTTCGAATTTTTAACCAAGTCAGTACTTTTGGTTTATTGACGAGGTATTATGGGATTTACATTTCGTATATAATTGCATTTACAATATTCTAGTGGGTGTTATGGTATCTCCATGTTCGGTGAGAGATAACTCCTACACACGACGTTGTATTCTTAATGTGCCTTGAAGGACATCCTTTGTTTAACTGCGGAGAAAAGGGGGTACACTACCTAAACGGAGAGTCCCAGTAAGAGGACGCTACTGGCAATAACATCACAGTGGGTAGTACATCACTAGAGGTACATATGGTATATCCCTCTTCTCTTCGTACGTTTTCAACAGTCCTAAGTCAGCTTAAACCGGTTTAAATGTGTCTTTGGTGTAACTCTCTTGTCTTCTGTGACCACGTATTTAGCCCATTGAGAATAGCAACCCTTCATGAGAAAATTAAACTCTTCAGTATTTACAGCCATCAACTTCTCTTTAGCAACTGCGGCATTTCCTATGCCTATTGAATTATTCACTTCTGCAGTTTAGCTGTCACTGTAATCACAAATCGTAATAAAAGAGTTCCATTCATTCAACCCAGTAAACCGGAAGTGTTAGACTGATTTTTGTGATCCCAAAATGTATCCGAAATATTCGTAGTTTAACAAAGTTTTATATAAAAAAAACGACAATGTTGACTGTTTGTTGGATTTTCGTTTTAAATGATGAATTTTCGTTTTAAAAGATCACTGTTGACTATTTTGAGAGTTTTAATTCATACAATAAAAAAATCACTGACTACTTCTTTTAAATGATAAGTTTTCGTTTTAAAAATCACTGTTGACTATTTTGAGAAAGTTTTCATTCATACAATAAAAAACACATTTATTGTTATAAATGTTTACATTATTAAATAAAATACTTTCATATTCAATAAAGAAACATTGTTCGCTGTTATTATTGTCGTTATTTATCTACCTCCCACAAGGTAAGATGTGACACAAGGTCGGGAAAGTGGGATTAGATAAGCAAGCGATCGAGAGGTGAGCACTCTTGCCATTTAAAAATTGCCTGGGCAGCCCTGTCGGCATTCCCCGGTAGAGGCGCCTCAGACAGTAAGCAATAAACTTACTCCTCCCCAGAGAAGGGGGGCAAAGCCTGAGAGGGTGCACCTCCTAGAACTGCACAAGACCAGACAACCCCCAATAGACCGGCGTAAATCAAGTCTCAAAGGCGCGGACGATACTGGTTTATTACGTGGGGTAAAAAATACCCATGGTTGTCATTTTGGATAAAAACATCTAATTCTGTTACTTCCGGTGGTTGTCTGCCCCTGCCTTCAAAAAAGGAAAGCAAATAAAGTGTGAGTGACAGCTAAACTGCAGAGGTGCCTTGAATTATTATAGACGCTTCATCTCGCACTGCTTAAATAGAAAAAAACTAAAAAAAGAAAGAAAGCGATAACATTAAATAACTTCCTTTAACGAGGCGAAGAAGAAACTTACAGACACGTGTTTGTTTGTTTGTTTGTTTGTTTGTTTGTTTGTTTGTTAACACTTTGACTGATGCTTAATTCTCGGAGGGTGTGGACGTATCCAGTTCATCTTTTGGCGCCGTATTACAACATCAGCAACAGCAACTACACCCATTGTGTTTCTTTTAACATCAAGTGACATCTTCCGAAACATAATATAAAACCTTCGAATGTGAATTTCTAACTATTTACTCAGCAATTAAACGTTCTATTTTAAGAAGTCTTTCGATTCAAATTGCAGGTCGCACTTAACTATCGAGTCAAATATTCCTCTAAATGATGTTTCCGTCATAACAAAAACTGCTGCCTGTTTGAGATCAAAACGGAGCTGTTTTGTTTCAAAAAGCTTAGACCCAATTGTAAAGCATGAGATCGTACACAGTGCTTTTGTAGCAGACGCCACTACCGGCCAAGTGGATATTTGTTGCGACTTCTTTTCTTTCTCTGTGTGGTCAACCCTTCTTCATCCTTGTGATAGCGAAGAAGAGGTTATCTCGTGAAAACACGTTGGTCGAGGATTCCGGCCAATCAGAGACCAACAGTCCAGCTTGATCACGCGATACTTGATCCCTATAAAACGAGACGCAACAAGTTGCACACTCTCTTTTTCCTCTTTTTCTCTCCCGATTTTCAGTCGATAGAACACACGAGGAGATCGTCGTCCACGCCCCCACCGGCTCGACCGAGGAGGTGGGGGGAGGCATAAGTCAAAGAAAAGGTAACATCTTCCATTTTTCATCACCAGGAATAAAGAACTCTTACCCAGACACACAGACATTACATTTTACCACAAAAATATACAGACATAACTTTACATCAACCTCGTTCGCATATACGCATTCATACAAACACAAACTTAAACAAACGGAACTTTTAACGGAATCTTTCACTCCTTAAAAATTAACTCAAGCATTGTCTGTAACTGATAGCTTTACATAATGTCTTATCCAAATAAATTGTTTTGTTTGATATATATGTTTTACTCGAATTGTTGATTTTACTAAATACTATTCTTGTGTGTGTAGGTTTATTATTCCTTCGGGATCTTTCCAATATAATTTCCGATATAATAATAATGTTTTTCTTTCTTCCATTTTGTTTGTTTATTCTGTTAATTTTATTCACACGTGGTCGGGCCACCCGAGCAACGGGAATGACATGCCACCATAAAGGCATCTCATATAAACATGTGTCCGAGTAGCCATCGCCACATTGGTATACCCCTTTGTTCGGAATCCCCGGCCATACTTTCCTTACTTTGACGATATCACAATTGCATTACGCACACAGGCAAGACAAACATGTTAAACAACACATGAAAGTTATTACAAAGGGAGAAATAATCCTCAGCAAGTCAACATCTGTGTTTTCGGGCTGTTCAATCTTTGTGTTAGGTTACTGTATCGACGATGGTGTTATTCAGAAAAAGTTTACCTATAAAGAGATTTACCTTTACTAGATCTTGAAATCCGTCAGAGTCTTTCTATAATCGCCAGCCGACGTGAATGCCCAATAACGTAAAAAAAAAACACTACAGGTAAACAGATTAAAATATAATATAATGGAAAGAGGCGACGGCAATTATAGAGGCAACGAACAAGTGGAATCACCATCGGTTGTGCCAAACACATCTTCGAAAGCGTACCCAGCGGACAGACAATGGTAACTGATGCGTTCATGGTCCAAAATCTGACGGGGGGGGGGGCTGTGTTATATCTACATATTTTGCCCCATAAAGCATAAAAAAGGGAGCAGGGGACTTGTCGGCACATGTTCCCCTACGCATACAGAAAGGGGGGTGGAGACGGCGACGTTTATCAAAAGTGGGTCAGCAGGAAGCTCACCAGACAGGCTTTCATAAGTCAGACCACGCATTTTCGGGGGCGGAGGATTCAACCAATCAAATGAGAGAATACTGTTGCTATGCACAGAAGAGCGGGGAAATCGAAGCGAGAAGAAACATGAGAAGATCCTCGGCCAGCGTTAAGAGCGGACGGCTAGAGATTGACAGCTCACCTCGCTGTCATATCGGACAATTTATCCCTGCAATGGAGAAAATCCTCGGCCAGCGTTAAGAGCGGGCGGCTAGAGATTGGCAGCTCACCTCGCTGTCATATCGAACAATTTATCCCCGCACAGAAGAAGCTCCTCGGCCAGCGTTAAGAGCGGATGGCTAGAGATTAACAGCTCACCTCGCTGTCATATCGGCCAATTTATCCCCGAACAGGGGAAGGTCCTCGACCAGCGTTAAGAGCAGACGGCTAGAGATTGACAGCTCACCTCGCTGTCATATCGGACAATTTATCCCCACACAGGAGAAGGTCCTCGACCAGCGTTAGGAGCGGACGTATGGAGATTGACAGCCCACCCCGCTGTCATATCAAACAAATCATCCGCGCACACAAAAAAAAAAAATAGGAAAGTGGAATTCGAAAATTAACGCTTAAGAAATACAGCGACATTTAATACAGCTGTCTACCGGTCACCAAAGGAAAACCCTGGTCCAACAAAATTGATTACGACAGACCAGTCAATCAACTGGCCTCTCCAACGTCGAGATTACGTATATCGTAATCTCGACCCTAAAAACAGCTCGTTAAGAACGGACCACAGAATCTAACATTCTGTTTAAATATCCTTCCCTCCGCCGTCAAACAAAAAAAGGTATGTGTTTACGACATAGGGACAAAAACAAAACAAAAAAAGAAATGCTATATTTATCCGTCCTAAATCAAACATTCATATTGTTTATATTATCGTGTTAAATGATCTCATTCAATCGTTCCCCCGATTTTAACACATTTACCTTCATATCTCGATTTCCCGTGGGTGGAGAAAGGCTTCTCATTTTGTTTTCCTCGAATTTTGTAAGAAAAAAAAGCTTTCCTATTTTCATTTTCATAAAAGCTTCTTAATTGCTATATTTGAACTTTTAATTATGATCAACTTTATCGGAATAACAAAAAACAGCTTCTTATAGGTAACTCCGTTTGTGCGAAAGAATATCAGTTGATCTTTTCAAAAAAAATAAATAAATACTTAGGGAATCTTTTACGACGCTCAGCAGAGTAAAAACGCTAAAAAACAAATATACAACAAATAAAAGTAACTATAGGCTGTAAAAGTTATTTTCAAACTTGCCTGTGGCATTTGTTTGTATTTTTAGACCGTTACAACCGCTATTTATTAGAAATCAATAGTTTTGTCACAGGAACATGGAAAAAAAATATGGCCGATTTTTTTGGGGGGGGGCGGTAAGGAATGAACGTGAAGATGCCATTTTGAATTTAGTGAAAACCAGTGGGAAAAAAAACAATACTTTTTTTTTTACATCTAATGAAAACCCATTTATAATACGTAAAAATAAAAACAAATTACATAGGTAAGTAGTAAATATCTATTCTCGTCGTAGGTCAACTCCACTGTTTGCAAATTTATGTTTTTAAACCCTTTCTCGTTCTTTTTTTGGACCCCGTTCGCGACTCTGCTGAGCGTCGTAAAAGATTCCCAATACGTGTTATGTATTGTTAATTTGTCTTGGTTGTTTATACAATATATGTTTATAATTTGTGATAGGATGTGTTATTCATTTTTATGGAGTACGGGTTGATTTCCTTTCATCGGGTGTTCAACCTTTGCACATTTTACATTCGTGGCTGAACTACGTGTAGGTAACGTTCAGTGTCTTAGTACCACAATTATAACAATTAGCTTTATCTAAATTAGTGCATAGGCTATTCCCATGATTTACGTATAATAAATAAAAAAGAAGACTTTGAAACTAGGTGTAATGAAAGTGAGTTCTAAAATAAATTTATTTAAAAAAATTAAATATTTGTCGTTTCGCAGCCAAAATGGCGGACAATGAACTTTCTGCTATTTTCCGACCTCACAAATGAGTTACTTACTCATTTGTGAGGTCGGAAAATAGCAGAAAGTTCATTGTCCGCCAAATAAATTGCTTGGGACTAATTTAAAATTTACCTTACATTATTTTAAAGGAAATACAGTTGGGAAATTAGTCCAAAACAATTTATTTGGGTTTACTTACTCAATTGTGAGGTCGACAAAAAAAAAACAGAAAAATGTAGCCGATTCATTGTCCGCCATTTTGGCTGCGAAACAACGAATTCACTGTTTTCTCAATATATTAAAATTATTTATAAATATATTAGTGTAAAAACATTATTCTTGTGTTGTCGAAGCGCATTTTTGGCGCTTATGCAGAATAGGGACACGAGCGAATTTATTTTAGAAGAACTCCAATAATGTAAGGGGCAGACAACTCTCTTTTTAAACTATAAAAAAATATCAAAAAATCTGTTAATCCAAACAAGAGGACTGTTCGTTTTTTTTTTTAAATAATAAAATAAAAAATGTTTGAAACCAAACCCGATGACTGTTGATTTTCCCAAATTTTCTTCAATAAATGTTCTATCAATACACTGTTGCTTTTAACAAATTGTTATTTCTTCGATAAATGTTGTATTAATTAATTGAATTTGTATTAATTCTTTTTTTTTTTTAAATGCCTATTACGCACTTAAAAAAGCGAGTCGTCTGCCCCTTACATTATTGGAGCTCTTCTAAAATGAATTCGCTCGTGTGCCCACATTTTTTTTAGATATCAGCAATGCACAACATAAAAATAATTTATAATTTTTTTTTTGGTAAATTTCATGTGCGGATATTTGTTGAGGCTGTTTACATGTAATTTGTCCAAAAAAGTAGAAACTTTTTTTTAGGGGTCGAAATACGAGTGGTGAGATTCAGTGGCCAAGAAATGCGTGCTCACTTTACTTATAACTTATATAAGAAAGTGATCCCCCACCTCTCCTAACATCTAAAATGGCTGTTTACATGTAATTTGCCCCAAAAAGTAGATACTTCTTTTTTAGGGGTCGAAACACGAGAGGTGAGATTTAGTGACCAAGAAATGCGTGCTCACTTTACGTATATCTTATATAGGAAAGTGACCCCCCATCCTAAAATAATAAAAATTTTCATAATTTTTTTTCATAGCGGATATTTGTTGAGGCTGTTTATATGTAATTTGCCCCTAAAAGTAGAAACTTTTTTTTTAGGGGTCGAAATACGAAAGGTGCACTTCTATAAATTTACCTTTTTTTTTTTTATTACAAAAATATTTTTTCACGACATAATTCTTTGATTTTAGCAACACTTCTTCAAAACAACGGCACTTGTGTAGAGCGGAACACGAGCCGAAATTTATTTTAGAAGAGTTCCAATGGTGTTAGAATGGGCAGATAACTCTGGATTTTTTAGTAAATATAATTTCTAGCTTCTCCGAAAATGGACGTAATCGACGTGAATGCCTTGAAACTGTTGATTTTCACAAATTTTAATTTCTGGTATAATTTAATATTTTAAACTATAAAACAAATAAAATAAAATCTGTTAATCCAAACAAGAGGACTGTTCGTTTTGTTGGTTTTGAAATGAAAAAATATACTGTTAATTTTCCCAAATTCTATTTTCTTCAATAAATGTTCTATCAATATACTGTTGATTTTCACAAATTGTGATTTCTTCGAAAAATGTTCTATTAATTGAATTTGCATGACTTCTTATTTAAAAAATGCATATTTTACATTTTTGGGGAAAATGCGTACTAAAATAAGAGTGTTATATTTCCCTTACACCATTGGAACTATTTTAAAATAAATTTCGGCTCGTGTTCCGCATCTGCACAAGTGCCTAAATTTCATCAAAATGATATGTTTCCCCCTCCCCACACCAGGGAAATATTGAAATAAATAAATAAAATAAAAACAAATTGATTTTTAATTCGGAAAGGATCGGCACGGGGCAGAAGGGAATTGTGGGTGGGACTTCTGGCTTCCGGTGAAAAAATCGTGCATGGATGCCTGAAAGTGATACAACAATTTTTTTTTATTCATATTAATTTGAGACTTTTCTTTCATCATATACAAACAATTAACATGATAGAGACTATTTGAAAAATAAGTTATTTGATTGTTTTCAAAACTTAAAAAAAATTTTCATTGAAAAAAATAAACAAAATAGAATAATCTTTTTTTTTCAAGAAATATTTTTTTTTCACCTAATAGTGAAAATATGTGTTTTTCCAAAAATACGTGAAATGTTTTTTTTAAAATATTTAGTGAAAATAATGTTTTTTGGGAAATAGGGTTAGGGTTAAATGTCAAATTACAGAAATCATTTTGCTTTATTATTGTTCGCTTTATTGATTTTTTGGATAACAACTTCTATTTCTATATTACTTCCGGTGGCACTGAAAAATAATATGTTCTGATTCAAACCTAAACTGAAGAAGTGCCAAATTAATTTTAAAAAATAAAATATTATGAGGTGTAAAAACAATGCATTTTAGACATTAAATCAAATACGGATGAAAAAAAAAATCAATGAAATTTTAAAAAATGTTTTGAAACAATCAAATAAAAACAAATAAATTATTTCCTTCTCCCCGGCACGGTTTTCAAAGCGGTTCTCGTTATTATTTTTTTTTAATAACCTCTGATGTTTTATGCGGAGCTGCTTTTCTGGTCACCATCTTGAATGTTCAGCTCGACTCCCGTTTAAACATGTATCTTATCTTTTAATTCGCAAATTTAATCGTGTGAGTATTGTTATTATTTAATTTATTTAATTCTGAAAAGTAATACGAAAGACGTTTGTATACAGGTAAGTATAATGTTTAATAAGATTTTTTTTCATATTTTCGTTATTAAATTGTTCTTTTAGCTTTGACGCGTAAGACAATTTCTTTAGGGAAAATGTCGATATTAATTTTTGTCTGATAAAACTTTTCTAATCATTAAAATCGAGAAAAAAAAATCAAGTAGTAGTAATATTTATAAAAACTGAATTTGTTCCAAAACTTCTATATAAATATTCTTTATTTGTATCCAATCACTTATCGTATTAGCTAATAAAATATATGTACGTGGATTATATTAAATTGGAGAAGCCATCGTAATAACCGTATATGTTTCTGTGTACTTGAACCCTACACGCTATGATAATCCACTTCAAAAATAACAACACATAAGTTCTACTGTTTTAGGCGATTACATGTTACATGCTAATAAACAAAACATATGTCGAACATTTCTTCGACGCAATGGAGTAGTTTATATATCAGAGTAGGGTCGGGTGTGTAACGTTGCGAAATATTGCTAAATCGCGACCCCAACTCTGTCAGGAATCAAGTACTAGAAAAAAAATGGTTCTGACCTTGTTCGCAAGAACTCTTCAAAAGTGAACAAATGTAACTCACCATAACATTCAAAAACACACTTTCAATAAGAAAGAAAATGCTCCTAAAAACAGTAATCGACAGATGTGCAAATTACTCACTTCCGGTAGAAGTTTTAAAAACAGAGCTAAAATTGTTCCTAGGTTTTGACTTGAGCTACCCAAGTGTATTATCTGTTCCGATGGATACTGCACCCTATACTGGTATTGTCTTGACCTTCGGGGCTTGATTTACGCCAGTCTATGGGTCAGTCCTGTGCAGTTCTAGGAGGTCCACCCTCCCAGGCTTTGCCTCCCCTCTTTGGGGAGGAGTAAGTTTATTGCTTACTGCCTGAAGCGCCCCTACCGGGGAATGCCGACGGGGCTGCCCAGGCAATTTTAACGGCCAGAGTGCTCACCTCGGGTGCTGGCTTTTTAAGCCCCACTTTCCCGACCCAACCTTGGGTCACATCTTACCCTGTGGGAGTAAGATAAAACTGACCTTGTGCCTAACTCCTGGAGAGGAGTAAATAAATACCCAAAAGCACCCGCTCCTCTTTTGATAACCCCCAACCCCATGACGTAACCCAGTTAACTAATTTTTCACACACACACACACACACACACACACACACAAATGTATATATTTATATATATATATATATATATATATATATTGAGGATTGCTAAATATTTCCAAGAGAGAAAAAAAGGGTGAAGAAAATACTCAACAAATTACTGTTTCCAAAGGCAATAATAGTTATTTTCTACTTTCCTTATTTCTTTATTTTTTATTATTTAAAGTATTTTAAAGACTCAGAAGGCTTCGATACAAAAAAATTTTTTTTTTTATCAATGCCTTCTGAATCTTGTAAATCTGAAGTATTTAAAATGGCGCCTGATTTTAACAGGAATAAAACGTCGATGTTGTACATTCAACCTAAAATTAAAGAATAACACAAAATTACAGCTAATAAATGTCACCAATCGGTTGAAAATTAAATTTTCGGACGAGCTGCATATTTTTATTAGCTGCATTTGTGTTTACTTATTGAGTTTTGAGTTTTTTCTTTGGCATCTAGGTTTCACTTCAAGTAAGATCTTTCACCATCTTGAATACGTCAGATTTACAAAACTCAGAAAGCAATGAGAAATATGTAAGTAAAAGCGCTTTAAAATATTATGAAACAAAAAATAGACAGGTAAGTCTGAAAGTAACTTTTCTTGCCTTTGGTAGTGATTTTTTTGAGTATTTCTTTTTTCACCTTTTTTTCTCTGTTTTCAGAGTAGGGGATCTGTGTTGTGTGATTTTGAAGCATGTGGTCATACAACAGTTTCCCATTTTTTTAATTTAGTCCTTTTTATTATTTTTTCAAGCTGAACCGGTTGGGCAGCAGGACACATACAAGGCAGTATTGAATTGCATGGTCCTCCTCTGCACAGTGGGGGATTAGTTTCACATATAAATTTAACATAAAATGATCATCCATTACCTCACCATAAACGTTTTTCAGGACACGAAACCAAGTATTATTATTATGATTTATTATTTTTATTTTTTGCCATTTTTACATATTTATAATATATATATATATATATGTGTGTGTGTGTGTGAGAGTTTAGTGGGAGAAAACACCACAGAGTGATCGATTATATCTAAAATTAAAACATAACCCTGAAATTATCAAAAGAATCGCAGTCATATTCTAAACACATCTACCTACATATTTTTACTATCAAGGTTATAATTCTTATTTACTATCATGTTTTTTTTTCAATCAACTCAGGATAATCTCGTTATAGATGGTCTTATCGAAAAAACTACTTCAGATTTCTGCAGGACAGACCATAAGAGCTTATATCGATCTGTGGATGTACCTAAAATGCTATCTCAGTATCACAAGTTGACAGAAGGATAGCAATTCTTATAGACAGTGTTTTACAAATTTCTAAGCTTATTTAATTTTTGTTTACTTCAGACGTCATGACCACTCAGTGGACGGACAGTGCTTTTTATAACAATTCGTCCAACATCTAACTTCGGTTTGACAGACTGACAACATTAAATTACTACTAATAGACATCCATGACCTATCTAAATATGATTCCTTGGATTTCACCGTGACATGTACTGACAGAGCTTAATGTCGATGAGTAGATGAGTCTAAAAAAAACATACTTCATTCTTTATATTAACAATAGGACAGAACTTCATATAGAAATACAGTGTCTTACCTAAAGAATCCTACTTCAGCATAACAGACCAATGCAAAAGTATATTCTTGTCGAGATGCATGGCAGTATCTAAAAATGCTATTTCTAATTCAAGTGTGACAAGCCAATAGTTTGACAGACCCGTGGAAGAAACTTAGAAACAAATGTGTGACAAACTAACCAACGCTCGATACTTCTTATTCGTATATGAATGTAATAATGGTGTTTTACTAAGTGCTCTGCCTCTAGGGTGCTGACTTATCAAATCCCACTTTCCGACCTTGTGTCACATCTTACCGCTGTGGGAGGTAGATAAATAAATGGTGTTTTACACTTCAGCCTTTAAGGGCTTCTTATATTAATCCATAGACGCATATCACAATCCTAATTCAAACGTCAGAGAAACAGTTTTTTATAGAGATATATGTGTGCATATTAATTGTGCTTCTTCAGACCGTTTCATTCTTAAAGATATAGAAATGCATAGGCGAGATTCTTATAGAGCTGCATGGACACATCTCATGGTAAACTGTTTCATTCTTAAAGATATAGAAATGCATAGAAAAGCATAGGGGAGATTCTTATAGAGCTGCATGGACACATCTCATAGTAAAACTGTTTCATTCTTAAAGATATAGAAATGCATAGGGGAGATTCTTATAGAGCTGCATGGACACATCTCATAGTAAAACTGTTTCATTCTTAAAGATATAGAAATGCATAGGGGAAGTTCTTATAGAGCTGCATGGACACATCTCATAGTAAAACTGTTTCATTCTTAAAGATATAGAAATGCATAGGGGAAGTTCTTATAGAGCTGCATGGACACATCTCATAGTAAAACTGTTTCATTCTTAAAGATATAGAAATGCATAGGGGAAGTTCTTATAGAGCTGCATGGACACATCTCATAGTAAAACTGTTTCATTCTTAAAGATATAGAAATGCATAGGAAGTATTCTCATAGAGATGCATAGAAACATCTAATAATAAAACTGTTTAATTCTTAAAGATATAGAAATGCATAGGAGAGATTCTTATAGAGCTGCATGGACAATGTTCTTTTAAATTTGAGCGTGACAGACCAACAGTTTGACAGATTCTTACACCTGACATTATCCTGTATCTCTACAAAGCCACCATTCGCCCATGCATGGAGTATTGTTGCCACATCTCTCCCTCCTTGACAAAGTTCAAAAAAGAGTAGTCAACCTAATAGGTCCCTCACTGTCAGCTAAGCTCCAGCCCCTGTCCCATCGCCGCAATGTAGCATCCTTGTGTTTGTTTTACAAATACTTCAATGGATTATGCTCCGATGAGTGTGCTGCTCTGGTGCCCCCTCGACGTAAATTCACTAGACTAACTCGACATTCTACTAAATCTCATTCATTCACTGTGGAGGTCCCCAGATGCCGGAGAGCATTCTACTCAAATAGCTTCTTTCCTCGTGCTGCTGGCCTCTGGAACTCCCTCCCTGCCCCCTGTTTCCCCGACAGTACTGACATGCAGAAATTTAAAACTAATGTAAACAGACATCTCGCTGCTCAGATCCCAATTTAAACTGAACCACCAATCCTTCCCCCCCTTTTCCTTTTTTCTCAGTAGCCCCTTACGTTTACAGTGGCGTCCTGCCTTGTTTGGGGTGAACCATGTAAAAAAATAAAAAAATAAAAAAAGACACGTTGAAGCATCTAAAATGATATGTGAAACTTAATTATAACAAACTAACCAACGAATTGAGCTTTTAATGATAATTTGTGACTGAACATAAATAGGTTATTTAACACTTTAGCATGTCACAATTCTGTACATAAATCCGTGAACGTATCTAAAAAGGCTAAATAATATTTCAGTATGGCAGATCGACGGACGGACAGTTCTTATAGAGATACTTGGATGCATCTTACAACTGCTACTTCAGATAGTAGCATAATAAAACAAACACTGACATTTTATATTGATGCTTGATCTAATCTATGGCAATTTAACGTCCTGAAGTGTGGACAAGCATTCTTAGATAAACATGGACACATCTAAAACTGCTTGCTTAAGCATAAGGAATACAGACCACCATACGGTTCAGAGCTTATAATTATTCGTGAACGCATCTAAAAAGGCTTCTCCAAACTTCAACATGACAGACTATAATTTTAAGAGACAAAATGACACCATAATAAAATTAATCATTAACATTTAACTTTTTTAAATAATGTGTTTTGTAATGTTTTTTTACATTATATTTATGAATTGGGTTATTAAATAGGTGATTATTCATTTTTCTCATGATGTTAAATTTACAGATGAAAATGCAATAGAACTTTATGATAACATCAGTTGTTTTCATGATTTGTCGATTCTGTTTATCTTCAGGTAGATCCATATACGATCCATAATATTTGTTTGTAAACAACAAACTTTAATTGTATCCATCTATTACTTTCAATATAAAATGTTCGCACAAACAATTTGTTAATTTCCCATTGCTAAAAGTAAACAATTTTTCTGTATATTGATGATAATAATCAACACATCTATAAATTGTTACTGGATACTTCAACATTACTGACTATAATTTAAAAAACAAACAAAATGACACACTATCAAAATAATTTATTTACATTTATTATTTTAGTTTTACTTTTGTTCACTCATAACACAGCACATTGACACTGAAACGTAATGGAATATTGTGAATTAGGGGCTAGACGTTTAGGGGATTTTTTAAGTTTAGAGTTGTGCAGAAAGATGTTTGTTCACATGCTATTTTAAGTAAGGCAAACAGAGAGAAGAGGGTGATTTCCAAAGTGAACAGTTCGACGAAAGAAGCTATTAAAGTAAAAAGCTTACCGGCATCTTTGGACAGTGAAGGGTTGGGATTTTGCTGATTATCAGGGTGGTCAAGGGTATTTTCATAAAGGGTGCACGAGTGCAATAAGTTGGAAATAATTCTCTTGAAGTACTTCTTAAATAAGTGCATTTATGCTTCATTGTGGCCATGGGATAAATACTTGAGCTTTGTTATCAGTGTGGGACCTATTAGATACTCTTTTTTGACATTGTCTAAAGAGAAGAGACAAGTGATAGGTGCACCATCCCTGATGTTAAAACAATACCCCATGCATTGTAGCTTTGTAGAGATATAGAATACTGGCAAGTGTGATAAATGTTCTAGCCCAGTAAAAGGTGTCCATCTTCTTTGCAGCTTTAATTCTATGTTTTTGTTCCAATTCCTGTTTCCTGTGAATGTTAGGCAGACGAGTTTGAATGTTGGACTCCAAGGTAGGGTACTATTAGCAACGGTAATCGGTGGTTGGAAAAGTTTCTCATAATTGTTAAAAAAGGAGCTTTGTCTTAGTAGCATTACATTGAAAAAACATTTATTACCTAATTCTACAACAGAGTTGAGATCATTTTTTAAGGATTCAGTCATTGCTTTGGATATGTGTGTGTTGGTTTTGCCCTCATGTCGAGAATAGAACATGGTGTCATCAGCAAATATACTCATCTCGTACACAATTGCATCATGTGAATCATTTATCAAAAACAGGTTCGAGGATCGACTACTGGGCCACAGCCATGTCAATGTCATTTTGTGTCAATCTCCGACCATCTTGGATGACCTGTCTCTTTCTCTTCGCCAAGAAAGATCTGATTATATTAAATATTCGTCCAGTAATACTGTACGAATTAATTTTCATGAGAATACTTTCATGCCAGACCATTGTCAAGGTCGTTGGATATTTCAAACGCTAACACCTTTACTTCATCTGCCGTGTCTAGTGTATGGTATATGTAATCAGCTATGTCCGTTTGGATATCCGAAGTAGAACATGTTTGCCTAAATTCATACTGTTACTCAGAAATAACTTAAGCATATCGAGGTGGTTAACGATTGCACGATAAATGATGCAAGGAGTTTAGCGAAGAGCTAGAGGTTAAATTTCAGGTCAGTTCTAGATATTTGTATGATTTTAAAAATTCTTTTGAACGATAATCCGTTCGAAATGACAGTGTTCTGGTTGTTGAAGGTTCAATCCTCAGTACAAGCGATACTAAGAATACAATTAAGAGTAATTTTAGACTTATACTCGGTCATAGCTGATGGAATGAGAGCAAGTTGCCCCGTCAATTAAATAAAGGGTCCTGTACAGATTCCCGAGTTTGACCAGATGCACCGGGAGAATAACATCAAAGATGAAAACAGTAGTCTGAATAATCCAAATTCTTGATTTGGCATCAAGAGACAGCTTAGCAAATAAACTAATCGCTTTTTGGAGTGGAGCCAGTCTGGTATAGAAACCCAGGGTATTGCAGGTACAAGATCAGAAAATTACAACTACTCTCCTTCTGCTCACATTTTTTTAGTGTTCAACGAATTGAAACATAATAAAATTTGTAATTAACTTAATAAATGAATTACATTTACACATAAATTCACATTATTCAAACAACACATTTTCTACGAACATTTAACGTCCATCCTTGTTTAATTTCGAAAAGTTAAAAATTGAAAGTTGTCAAGTGTAGTACATTAATACGAGAACATTTTAATTTTAAGTAAGTTTTCAACCTTAAATGGAACAGTTTCTCTAAAAAAGGCTATATATCATAAATAGTTAAATATTATCGGAGCACTATCTTTATTTTTCTTTGTTAACGTTTCTTTGATTTTGAAAATAAATTTCTATTTTAATTATTACATTGAAATATTTGAAGATAATCAATTTATTTAATTTGAATGAAGCATATTGAGAATTTTGTTTTTAAATGAAAAAAACTAAAGCATTTATATTATAATATAATGCAATTAATAGAAATGATTAGAAAAAACATGTCTTAAAAATATTAAAAATCATACTTTCAAAATATAAACTGATATTTTTTATGGGGAGTCAGGCAGATACTTTATCTGGCCAAACTATGCTATAAGACATGATAGAAGCTGGTCGTGCCCATATTACCTCGAAGGCGTCAGACAGCATCTGGTGTTCTCAAATGGTCACCCATTTAGTACTGGCCAGGCTCAACGTTGCTTGATTTTGGTGTTCTCTAAATGCTGTTTAAACGAATACACGGCATCAAATACTTCAGTGCTGTAACAATAAAACAATTGTGTCATCATACATTTAATTTATACTGAACCCCTTTTTCTCTGATGTGATACAAACCTCATGAATGTCAAATCATTATCAAATTTTTCCAACAAATAATGATATTATCTATATTTAATTCCAAATAAAGTACATCGTTTTTCTTCTGTATAAATTAGACATGTGCAATTTTATCAAAAATCCTAATAAAAACTAAAGGAATTTCTGAATTGATTAAAGTGTTTCACATTCATAACACAAACCATGATTTCATCTTTGCATGGATTTTGCTTTTTTACAATCTCCACTTGATTTGTAAACTGGAAAATGTATGTTTTATAGAGATTTTCACTTACACTATTTATATGAATAACAACTAAAGTAAGGCCACATTTTATATCTTCATTTTATGCAAATGCATCTTTTATAAAATCTAAAGCTATTTCTGAATGTATTTAAGTTTTTTTTGTATTCATTACACAAACCCTGATTTCATATTTTCATGGCTTAATTTTTTTTACTATTTCCAGTTGATTTCTTAACTGGAAAATGTATGTTTTATATAGATTTTTACTTACACCATTAGTATGAATAAGAACTAAGGTAATACCACATTTTATATGTTTCGACTTTATTTTTTAATATAAACACGTCTTTTATATAGCTCATATTCCATTAATATGGTAAGTGTAAAATTCTTATAGCATTAAATCTCGTAGATATAACATTGTTTACTATTAATCCGGAAATGAAATACTAGTGGAAAAGCGAAAGTTATATTTTTGCTTTTGTTTATTGAAACAGAGAATGAGAGAAAATAATGGACAATTTTTTTTCTTTATTTATTTACAGATTTAAACTCTTATGGTAAATGATGATTTTCCAATTCGGCAATGAAGAAAAAGTCAAACATCTGTTTTATATAAGTTCTGCCATTTTCATCTTTGAACCATTCCTGTAAATCTCAGAATCTGCTTTTGGCTAAATGATGATATTGCATTAACATGGAAACGCAAATCAAAGAGAAAGCATTTTCACATAACAATAATCTACGAAAGCATGTACGAACACATGCAGGTGAGAAACCATATTATTGTAAATTTTGTGAATCTTCATTTTCATATAAATCGCATCTAAAATCTCATATGCGAATACATACAGAAGAGAAGCCATATTCTTGTAAAATTTGTGGAGCTGCAGTTACACGGAAGGATAATCTAAAAATTCACATGCGAACACACACAGGTGAGAAACCATATTTTTGTCAAGTTTGTGGATGTGCATTTTCACAGAATGGTTCTCTAAAAACTCACATGCGAATACACACAGGGGAGAAACCACATTCTTGTCAAGTTCGTGGATCTGCATTTTCAGTACACAGCCATCTAAAATATCACATGCGGACACACACAGGGGATAAACCATACTCTTGTCCAGATTGTGACTATTCATTTTCACAGAACAGTAATCTCAAATCTCACATGCGAACACACACAGGAGAGAAACCATATTTTTGTCAAGTTTGTGGATCTGAATTTTCATATAAAGTTTCTCTAAAAAATCACATGCGTATACACACAGGGGATAAACCATACTCTTGTCGAGATTGTGACTATTCATTTTCACAGAACAGTAATCTCAAATCTCACATGCGAACACACACAGGAGATAAACCATATTTTTGTCAAGTTTGTGGATCTGAATTTTCATATAAAATTTCTCTAAAAAATCACATGCGTATACACACGGGATAAACCATATTCTTGTCAAGTTTGTCAATCTGCATTTTCAGTAAACAGCACTCTAAAATATCATATGCAAAAACATGTCGGAGAGTTTGAATTACCCACTGGACACCGTCGTCAACTGTCTTCGGTCTCTCTGTAAAAGAATTTGTCAGGACAACCTGACATGAAGATGCTCCTCTCTACAAGCAAACCCTGACAAAATATTAAAAATAACATAGTATTCGAAGCACAAATGAGATCCCCTCGACACGGCTATACACTAGCTCATACAGAGAATGGTGCACCTTCTCTGAGTAATGTTCCTTCAAGTAACATCACTTAGCTTTATACTCCACCACACTAGATGAATTTGCATCCTTGAATAAGGTAAGACTAAGAGACCACGAGACAAATATACTAAAACATAGTAACATTTGGGGAGAATAAAATAAATGTTCTTAACTTCTCTACTGACTCAACATCGTACAGGTAAAGAGAACTTTAATTGAATATTCGAATCTCTATGTATTTCAGATCGAGATCAAGTGTTAGCCACAGGGAGGTCCCCCTGGATTCATGAGAACTTCGAGTGTAGTAAAATGAAACAAAAATGTGATTAACCATAATTTTGTCAAGTTTAAGTCGAATCTAATTGAAATGATTTAATTGTTGGCAGACAAAATATTTTATTTAAAAGGTCATCTTCCGCATTGGAGTAACAGTAACGTCATGTTAAGATATTGTCTTTCCAGTTTAACAATGACAACTGGAAGATAAATCTCAGATTGAATTGTTTATATTTCTTGTATTGTAATCAGAAATTGAAGAACATCATAATTGAGTTCAACAAGCTTGTCAACGATTTGATATTCATGATAAACTTTCCAAATTATAACTCAAATTTTAGTCAGAACAATCAAGAAATTTTATGACAAACAATTTAATGCTGTAGAATTGGAATAGTTGTGAGAGTACATTTTCCATATTTGATGAATATAATTATCTGTCAACTGATACTAAGGTTGCATATTAAGGGCACATAATTAAGGATCAAGTTTTATTTAATAAAATCAAGGTATTTCATTGCTAAACCAATCATAAAAAAGACAAAAAAAGGCAACATGAATTGTCATTGGTGAACCAGGTGAACGAATCACAAACCTTGTCACAAGTAAAAGTTCCCAATAAGAGAATTAACACTTGGAGAATTCACCAGAGACAGACAGACTGATCAAAGACAAGATAAAAAAAACTAAATAGAATTATTTTCCAAAATAAACTAAGGGAAAATCGATGAGAAAACTTTAAAGTCCCCTTATCAAGTCTTAACACCGGTCAGATTCCTGAACGTGTCTTTTCTTTTCAACAAGAACAACAAAGTTTTCATTTTATTATTGTTACACACCTGTGTTCGAATAAAAATGTGGTATTGTTCACAGCTAGGTTTTTGTTTTTGGGTTGCCAACAAAACTGACTTCTTACCTAAGTTCCTGACATAGCTGAATCAACACAAAGGTTTAGCAAAACAGTGTGGATGTGGAGCCAGTGACAAAGCATCTAATGGAAACACATGTGATCCTCGTGACCGTGGGTTATATTAAGTGCCAGGTCACCCATAATAAAACACTGAGTGACTCCCCGGGCTATGATTTTATCACAATATTGGCTGCCCCTAAATTAAGGCTTGATGACCAATGCTTTTAAGAGCAGTGGCTTAAGTAACAAGAACAAGTGCAAGTTCTGCCAAACAAAAATAGAGAGTGTGATTCACCTGACATCCAGTTGAAAGTTTCATCTGGGGGTGGTAACTATACAATGCAACAATGGAGTGTTGTAAATATCTCCCCTCGACTATCAGAAAATAGTTGAATATCCACTGTAGCAGCAAGTTCTGGGAACATATATCAAGAAGAATAGCTAGAAATAAGTTGTACACCATCCACTATAATTATGCAATTTCTACATACCTAGAAAACAGAGCTGTGAAACATGGAGAAAGTGTCAATCTTAGTTAATGTTGGTGTCCTTAATCATGTTGGCTTAAACAGAGCTGAGAGGGAGAAGATATCGAAATACCAAAGTTCTGTGTATAACATGAAGAGAAACTGCAATTTTAAGAAGATCTCTATCATTCCAGTAATCATAGAAGAAAAAGGCCCATGCAAGAAAACTTCAAAAACTACCTGGCGAATATATGCAGCAAACCAAGCGCAAAAGGGATAAATACAATTGTACTTAAATGGACAGTTAGAATCCTAAAAGATATTTTGGTTGGATTCTCGGAAATAGCTGTTGAATTTCTGGCATCCAATAGAAAAAAAACAAATAGATAAGAAAATTGAAAAAAAAAGTAAAATGTTATTGTTGTTTGTGGATCCGCATTTTTCATGTATTTAATTTTTAAAAAAATCACATAAACAGATACATGAGAGAAACCATATTCTGGTGAAGTCTGTGGATCGACATTTTTAAACAATATACACATTAACTCATATTAGAAATCATAGAGTATTTCACGGATTATTGAAAACAAGAGTAAAATGTTATTGTTATGTTTGTGGATCTACATTTTCCATATATTTAATTTTTTTTAAAAACTCACATAAACCTAGATACAGGAGAGAAACCATATTCTGGTGAAGTTTGTTGATCGACATTTTTAAACAATTCTAACTCTACAAAGCACATTAACTCATATTATAAATCATAGAGTATTTCACGGACTATAGGAGCCACCGTGCTCAAGAATTATTTTTCAAACTATCTACTGAATAACCCGGTGAACTGAGTAGAGGAGAGATACAAGCAATTGCTCTTAAATAGACGTCAAAGCTTCAAAGGTTCTGTCATTTGAGTCTCTGAAATAGCGAGTAAATGTCTGGTATCCTCGCAAAAATACAAAGATAAGACAATTGAAACAAAAGGAGAGAAATCATATTCTTGTGAATACTGTTGAAAGGCATTTTTATTAAATTCTAATCCTACAAAGCATATACGCATTAACTCATGTTAAAGATAATGTCCCTTCAAAGATCTATATTTTTAAGGAGTTTTGGTTTAAAAAGAAATCCACATACACTGAAAAACACGTGAGAATTTAAGTACAAAAATATACGTTTCCTAGGTAAATCCAAATGAACTATTCTAATCAAGTGTTTACAATAATGATGTTTAATTGTTCGAATTGATGAAATACAATTGTGAATATGCACTAGTTGATCACATCATTTAAGTTGCAGACTTATATAAAAAAAATTCGTTGTGACATATCTCAAAGAAAAGGCGGAGTAATAGTCTACACTAAATACCTGCTCAAGCCAAATAAACTAACACATGTCAGATGAATTTGATATAGTTTTTTTTATAATATATACGGGGATAGAATGTTTTATTTACCAGCATATCAGGAAGTCTACACCAGGTTTAAGCGGCCAGAGATCGTTGTGCTTAACTTTATATTCACCTGTTTCCATACATCTGAGAGCATCAATCTCTACACATAGTATGAAATGGAAATGTGTTTTAACATGAAATTTTATATATGTTCAATTTCATTATCTATTAGAAATCTTGGAATTATACCTTTCTAATAAGTTTGTTTTTAACCTAATGATGCATGTAGTAAATTGTAGTAATTATTATCAAATAATCATAATCATTAAACACTGATAATTGACCGGAAATGAATAAGTTAAACTGGCTCCTTATGTAGTTTTTGTGCAACATGACGGACAAAAGACAAGAACAATCTATAAGTGATTATATGGCAACATTAAGAAAAATGAAGGAGAGTTTGCAGACTCATAAAGCACTGCTTAATCTCTGGAATTAAGGATGTGAACATCTCGGAATGCCTACTAAGCTTAACTGATGTAACTTTGGAGCAAGCTATTGAAATAACAGTATGATTGTATCGTCCCAGAAATATTACAAATAAATGCAGGAAGCCTGTATAGATTATGAAAACCTAATACACAAATTACCCTTGAAACAAGAGTTAGAGATGTAAATGTATTAAATTGTTGATAAATGTACATTTATAAAACGGTAATGCTACAGATTGATAAAACAAAAGACACACACAGAACATGCAGGCAGCAGTAGATTCTAAACAAGCAGCAATAGATGTAGTGGATGTAGATGAGACACATGAACAGAAATTCACCATAGAAAGGTTGTTCTGATGAAAGGGAAGTAAGCTAAGAACAATAAAATTAATACAATATTCTCAAGCGATTGAGTTGTAGATAAAAGAAAACTTGTCATAGAGTTAGAGACATGAGCATTTTATATGTAAAACAGCTGATCAGATCCAGCATTTAGAGAGAAGCTCAGTAAAACTGACGACTCAAACTACTGAGTTAGTTATGCATCAAGGGACAACATTGTAGATAAATCAGATGAAGGTAAAGTAAACAGTCTACCATTATCGGTTGTAAAATAAAAGGTACCAATTATACTTGGTACGGATTGGGTTTAGAATTTGAAACCAAACATAAATATACTTCCAGAATATGATGTCTGATTCAATGGAGAAATGAGATGAATGTAAGATTATAAGGTGAATATACCCATTAACAAGGAAGCAATGCGGGAATTTTGCCGAGCCAGACATGTACCATACGCTTTGATAGAAGCAGTTGGATCTCCTGGAAAACAGGTATTCAAAAAAAAGTTGAATAATCACGGTGAGCTGCATCCATAGTGCTCGTTGCTAGGAGAAACAACGGGGTATCAAAATATGTGGGGACTATAAGAAAACGATTAATCATGGGTATTGAACAGAAGACATGTCTGCCACACTGAGACAATTAATCCCTGTTTTTTTTCTCTCCCTCTTTCTCTCTATCACAGTAAAGGCGTACTTTTTCTTTTATAGAATATTTTTTCTGTCTGTGACTGAGCGAATACTTGGCAGAGAAATACTTACAAATACCTTGAAATATGAAACTATTAACAAAAAAAAAACTTTTTTCCGAATTTAAAACAAGTTTCAAACAACTTTAAACGGCCAGACTCTGTGACGCCGAAGTATCCAACATCCAATATGGCGCTGAACAATTCTTTCGACTTCAACCGAAGAAAGTGACTCAACAAACTAAGATAGAAGGCATTCTTTTTGCCTTTAACAAAAAAAAAGAAAAAACTCTTGTTTTTACGAATAATTAAAAATAAAGGCCCCTTAAAAGAGTAAGTACATTAGTTTTTTTTCCTTTTACACACAAATACATATACTCAAATATATCTATCACCTCTGTCACAAAGAAAAAAATACATGCTTATTATTTTTTTGTAACTTCTTGGCTTTCTACACACACAAAATTCCTTTCGTTTTTTTTTCTCTGTTGAATGTTTTTATGACAATGTTTTTTCCCCCACTTTATTGACTGTGGATTTTATTTTGGTCTGTTGTTCATATGTATATAATGGATGCAAGTACAGTAATGGATGTTACACATCCATTAATATGTACGGCTATAGTTAACGCCATAGACAGCCTGACCAATGAGGTGAAAAAACTGAGCAGGCTAGAGCCGCAGCGGCACATGCGCCGATTCCAGACCCCCTCCTCATCTCCACGCTCCCCTTGCCGCCGCCGCCATTCTAACAAGCGAGCTCTGTGTTACTACCACAGGCCTTTTGGCACTCATGCACGGCGGTGCAAAATCCCCTGTTCATTTATGAACCAGGGAAACTGATTTCTGGAGACCTGAGCACGACACAGTCTTCACAGAAGCTACACTATCGTGCACTTTTTCTTTTGGACTCCATTTCCCAGGCACGCTGCTTGGTTGACACGGGGGGCGCTTGCAGCATTTTGCCACTGAAACTCCTCAAAGAGAAACCACCAGTGTCGCCTATTACTCTGCAAGCGGTAAACCACTCACCAATTCCCACGTACGGTCAAATTTCTCGTCCTCTGGACTTGGAATTACGCAGAGACTTCACGTGGGTATTTACTGTGGCTGATTTACCGTACCCCATCCTGGGCTCGGACTTTCTGCACCACTTTAACCTTTTAGTGGACATGCGCAGACATCGGTTGATAGATGCTAATACGGAACTTTCCGTCTGTGGTTTGAAAACAAACACCCCATCTATCAGCCCGGTATTTTTTATTTCCTCTACCGATGACCCATACCAGACACTTCTGCACTCCTACCCGGAGTTAACAAATCTTAATTTTCTTGTGAGCAAACCCACTCACTCAACAAAACACCGCATTGAGACTACAGTAGCTCCTGTATTCTCACGCCCTCGTCTCTTACCTGCAGAGAAACTAAAAGCAGCGAAGGCAGAATTTAACCAAATGCTGCAACTGGGAATTATATACACCTCGTCCAGTCCATGGGCTTCCCCTTTGCATATGGTCCCGAAGCGCTCCGGTGATTGGCGTCCGACTCAATGCCATGACGGTACCTGATCGTTACCCAATCCCACATATACAGGACTTTGCTTCATCTCTGCACGGTTGTAAGACCTTCTCCAAACTGGACTTAGTTAAGGCTTACCATCAGATTCCACTGAATCCGGCTGACATACCCAAAACAGCGGTAACAACTCCTTTCGGAGCGTTTGAATTTTTAACTATGCCTTTCGGTTTGCGAAACGCGGCTAGTACCTTTCAACGCTTCATGGACGAAGTAGTGCGAGACCTTGACTTCGTCTATAATTACATAGACGACATACTTGTGGCAAGTGCCTCACCGGTGGAACATGTCACCCATCTCCACCTACTGTTCGAACGGTTTCAGCAATACCAGGTGAGGATTAACCCTAGTAAATGTGTTTTCGATGCTTCGTCACTAGTTTTCCTGGGTCACATTATCAGCCCTGAAGGCATATCTCCCTTGCCTGAAAAGGTTAAAGCTCTACAAGACCTTCAACAACCCACTTCACTTCGCCAGTTAAGGCACTTCCTCGGTCTGCTTAACTATTACAGACGCTTTATCCCACACTGCGCGGATCTCCTGTCTCCTCTTTCCGAACTGTTACGTAACAGGAAGAAGAAAAACGAGCAGATTTCACTGAATGATGTTCAGCTGAATACATTCAATGAAGTGAAGCAGAAACTAGCGACAACATCCTTGCATGCACATCCTGTTTCCGATGCCCAGTTTTCACTGGTCGTTGACGCATCGGGCACAGCTGTAGGTGCAGTATTGCAACAGCAGCACCAAGGCCAACTGCAACCTCTCGAATACTTTTCGAGACAACTGAAACCGGCAGAACAACGTTACAGTACGTTTGGCCGTGAACTCCTGGCAATGTACCTCGCAGTGAAACACTTTCAGCATTCACTCGAGGGCCGTCAATTCGTGATCTACACTGATCACCATCCGCTTACATACGCAAAGCCGGACAAATATTCTCCTCGCGAAACTCGCCACTTGGATTTTGTTTCGCAATTTACCAACGATATCCGACATATCTCTGGTGAACAGAATACTGCGGCAGACGCCTTGTCCCGCCTTCCTATAAATTCTCTGTCTTCACCTTCGGATATCGAATTACAACAGATGGCTCTAGACCAGCCATGGCTGGACACCCTGGATCTGTCGTCACCTGAGTTTGCAACTTGCAAATTCAAATACCTGCCTGTGCCCACGTCGGACACGCAGATCATCTGTGACACTTCAACAGATTCACCTCGCCCTCTTGTTCCACTGACTCATCGTAGGGTTGTTTTTGATACCCTTCACAACTTGGCACACCCCGGACGCAAAGCCACAGTGAAGCTGATTTCAGCTAGATTTTTCTGGCCAAATTTGAGGCGTAATATCACTGCCTGGACACGTTCCTGCGTATCCTGCCAAAAGTCAAAGGTGCACAAGCATATCCGTGCACCCCTTGAAACATTCAGCACCCCAGATGCTCGGTTCAGCCATGTTCATATTGATCTGGTTGGACCATGGCCTGTCAGTCAGGGATTTACTTACCTCCTGACTTGCATAGACCGTGTTACACGATGGCCTGAAGCCATCCTTCTAAGTGACATTTCGGCTGAATCCGTAGCGCGAGCCCTTATATCGGGCTGGATATCGCGCTATGGAGTCCCCTCAACTATTACCACCGACAGTGGTGGACAGTTTGAATCCCACCTATTCCAGGAACTTTCCAGGATTTTAGGGATTAAACGTACCCGTACGACCAGCTATCATCCAGCTTCCAATGGGATGATAGAACGCTTCCATCGCCAATTGAAAGCCGTGTTGCGTGCTTATCCTGACCAGCAGCGATGGAGCGAGTATGTACCAATTGTCCTCCTTGGCTGTCGCGCTGCGATCAAAGAGGATCTCGAATACTCTCCAGCCGAACTTGTCTATGGACTACCTCTATCGTTGCCGGGTCAGATGCTGGCCCCGATAGATTTAACGGCAACGGACCCAGCTCTGTACACTGACAGACTGCGAGTTTATTTTAATGAGCTCCCACCGATGAACCCTAGGCAACAGACCATAAAATCTTCGGTCCCTAAAGACATTGCTTCATGGACTCATGTTTTTCTTAGAAAGGACTCTGTAAAAGCCCCTCTAACTCCACCTTACACTGGTCCTTATCGTGTACTTTCACATACTGATAAGCTATTCACTATTGATATTTGTGGCAAAAAAGAAACAGTATCAATAGATAGGGTTAAAAGAGCCTTTTTAGACACCAAAACACTAGAGCCACATATTCCCCCTACTTACACATTGCATACACCAACTCTGCCAACAGTAAACAGAAACATAAATTCTAAAGACAAGCACATCACCACCACACGCAGTGGTCGGCGAGTACATTGCCCCAAAAAGCTTTGTAAGACTTTATATATATAGAATTAGCTTTTTATTTTTATCCTTTGTACTCTATCGTAATATTTTCAGACACACAAAAAGAAAACACGTCTTTATTGGAAAATCCTAAAACAAACAAAAGAAATTTCATTCTGCTTTCGTAAAAAACATTTTTCTTCAAAATCAATTTTTCAAAAAAACAACTTTTCACCGAAGAGTAAAGAACAATTTTTCAAAAAAACAACTTTTCACCGAAAAGTAAAGAACAATTTTTCAAAAAAAACAACAAAAAAAACTTTTCACCGAAAAGTAAAGAACAATTTTTCAAAAAAACAACTTTTCACCGAAAAGTAAAAGAACATTCTTTACCTTTAAACATTTGTTAATTGACATTTTTTTTTTGTTTTTTCTCACTGCTACACTTCCTTTTATTTCCTGTCGGCTTTCAGCCTAAGCAGGGGGTTATGTAGCAGTTACCTCCTCCTTTCATTTATAACTGCACCGGCTGGCCATTAGGTGTCGCTTATTCACCGACAGGTGGCGTTGTAAAGCGACACCAGAGTTATCTGCCCTTCGAACTATAAAGCCGGTGCAAAACGGAAATACGCCCTCTTTTTCATTCACAGTTTCGCAGAGACAACCCCTCGGCATAGCTGGGACGCATCGCTGAGAGCACTACCAGAGGAACCCGGAAAAGCCTTTGTTCTCCCGCTACCGTTGTCTAACTCAAAGACAACTACTATTCTTCACTTGAAGAGAACCTTTACATTTTTCATCTTCCTACCCGGACACCGTCTACATCTCTCTTCTACCTATACCAAACGGTATAGGTATCCTCTGTCAATAAATCCCTTCTTTTGTTGCCTGTTACTCAGTTGTTCGTTCAATTGATTTTGTGTGATAAAAGTAAGGAAGGGACAAACCATCCCTATCATTACATGTTTACAAAATAGAAGACAAATACTCTGAAGCAGGTTCTGCTAGAAAGAAATTAACAGTGTAATAATTGCGGTAGTAAGACTGAACGCTATCGACACGCAGTTCAGCCACGAATGTAAAATGTGCACAGGTTGAAAACCCGATAAAAGGAAATCAACCCGTACTTCATAAAATGAATACACATTATATCACAAATTATAAACATATATATATATAAACAACCAACCAAGACAAAATTAACAGTACATAACAAGTATTTATTTATTTAAAAGAGGCTGGTTTCTGTTATTCTGAGAATGTCGATCAGAATTTAAAAGTTCATTTGGAGCAATTATTAAGGCTTATAACCTTTATGAAAATGAAAATAGGAAAGCTCTTTTTCCTGACACCAAAGTTATAATTGTGTCGAAAACCAAATGTTATAATTGTTAAACTTATTTTCATGCGTCTTGCGCGGGTACGTTGCACTTTTGTGAAAAGACCGTAGCTAGTTCAAATATATCAATTAAAAAGGCTTACGGCCCTAATGAAACTGAAAATAGGAGAGTTCCTTTTTCTTATGAAATTCGAGGAAAAACAAAGGAGAAGTTCAAATATAAACAAATGAAAGTTGATTTATGACGAATTAATATAGTAATTCTTTTTTTTGTTTTATCCTTATGTATAAACACATACCTTTTTTGTTTTGGCGGCGAAGAGAGGGATATTTTATAGAATTTTGGATTCTTTATCGAGCTGTTTTATAGGGTCCTGAGATATACCTAATCTCGACGCTGGAGCTCATTTGATTGACTGGTCGGTCGATATCAATTCTGTTGGATAGGGTGTTCTAAGGTGTCCGGTAGTATTAAATGTCACTGCATTTCTTCCGCGTTAGATTTCAAAATCCTATTTATTTATTTTTGATTTGTGCGCGGGGATAAATTTTCTGAATCTGACGGCTTGGTTAGCGGTTGATTCTCAGAGGCGTCCTCTCTCGATAACTTGTCTGAATATGACGGCTTGGTGAGCGGTCTGTTTCTCAGAGGCGTCCTCTCTGGATAACTTGTCTGAATATGACGGCTTGGTGAGCGGTCTGTTTCTCAGAGGCGTCCTCTCTGGATAACTTGTCTAAATATGACGGCTTGGTGAGCGGTCTATTCTCCAGATATCTTGGATAAATTGTTTGAAATTTAGCGCGGTGTGATCCTTCATCTCCCGACACTCGTTTCCCAACGCCGGGCGAATCCTGTCTCGATGGGATCAACTGCGGTATTTCGTCAACAGTTGATCCCATCAGTCCATCTTGTTTTTTTTTCGACCACTCGGTCATATTTTTTTTGTGTTTTGATAATGAGAGGTCCGGCACTCGAAAATTTAAGTTTACCTTATTCCGGAACTCTTATTTGCCTGACACTAACCTCTTTTTTATTTACTGCTCTGGTATTTAATCTCTTTTACGTGAAATATTAATAAATTGATTTGAGATTCCATTCTTGTTTTCTCTTCTCATTTATTTTGTTCATCTGCTCCACATTCCGGTACCTATATCACATTGATCCTGCCTCGGATTACAAACTTACGTGTATATATATATATATATATATATATATATATATATATATATATAGTATTTATTAAATTATTAATACTTATAGACGCTACCGTTTCCAGTCGGGAGGCGCGAACCCGGTTCACAGAATTAGCCTAGAATCTGCCAGTAGTCGTCATATCCACTCAGCCAACTAATTAAGTGAAATTAAGAACTATATATACGTAAAAGCGGGCACAGACATAAGACTAGTCGAGAGTGTTCAACGAATGTATTCGGAACTTTTTATTAGAGCATTTTGACATCCCCGAGAATGACCAACTTTAATTTCTTAAAGGGGCTTCATTACATATACATGCACATAATAAGCGACACTGCCATGTCGATGTTATCGAACAACAGCTGGTAAAAGTATCGATCTCATCACGTAGAATAATTATATAATCCTACTCTTAGGTCATATTTTTAAAGTGCTACATGTAAGTAGGAATTTAAAAAGAAAACATACATATAAAAGCTATATTTGATATTGAGCAGTCTTAAGTCTTTATATCGTGTGGATGTTTACCTTACCTGGATTATATTATATTATATATATATATATATATTATAAGGGTATCGTCAACGGCCATTAGCTTTAAGGCAATGCTCATTAGGTAAAACTAATTTCGAGCTCAGGCAATTGCAATGTTTACATTTCGTTACATTGAGATATTCCTAACATGTCGCATGATGGCGTAGGGTTAGCAGCGCTGACCGTCAGCTTGACGGTTGCGTTTCGATCCCGGCTTGAGGCACTAACTGGTCTAGCCGCACTGATGAGCTGTGAAACAGTCTGTATGTGGATGACTATATATATATATATATATATATATATATATATAACTTCTTACAAATATCCAGGTGGTATAAATCCGAAGGAAGTTGAAACCGGGTTTATGAGAGTGCTCAATGAAAATTCAGAGCAAGATATATTTTTGTTGGTGATTTTATTCTATTAATTGCGACAAAATATATTCTGTTTCATTAACGCTCGCAAAGAGCGTCAACTTTTCAAGCTATAATGGAATCAAATGGCAAATATTTTAAATTAAAATTTAACCTCAACCGGAAATTTGAAGATGCATTAGAGGGAGGGGGACAGGGATGGAGCTCTGCCTATAACGGGGACATGAGAAGGGAGGAGGGACAGGGGGATACCCCAACAAGTCATGTTTCAAAAAGTTGCGTGGGAGGTTCTCTCGTGTCTGGGCCATCGTGACCTCAATTCCAGCCAAGGAGGGGGACAGGGTGGGTTAAATTTAAAATAAGAATAGAATTACATTAACCCCCCATTATACACTACCTCAAAACACATTATAACCCCCTACCAACCCACCCAAATTTACCACCCAACCCCACCCCAACAAGTCCCGATGAATCTAAAAATCTATAAATATATAACCACCCCACTAAACTATCAATAACATCAAATCTCTAAGTATTACCTATAATTCTTAGCCTCAATAGCTTCTCAGTCATACTACCAATTCTACCAAAATCATCTCCCACATAAACCCATAACTGGGATAGCTATTAACTCTGATATCACTTAGACTAATCTAATCTCAATTACTTAATCCTTCGATTACTATCTTGAACACTTGATTATCGACTGGTACTTAGTCCTTGTCATTGGTAGTAGAACTATAAAAGCCTACCATCACTTGTAGACTTATTTCGCCCAATGACTCCGCAAGTAGCAGGATGGTACTAATGGTGATTATTATTATTATTATTATTATTATTATTATTATTATTATTATTATTATTATTATTATTATCGTTATTGTTATTATTATCTTGTTATTTATATTTTTATTTTTATTAGTGCTATTATCACTGCGACTATCGTAGGTTACGTAAACACGAGTTATCTCCCGTTTACTTAGTGACTCCCACCATCACTTTTGACGGCAACCTCCCACTACTTGTATTAGTGGTAAACTGCTATGTATTCAGTGTAAATAAATTGCTCGTTACTTTCACACGTGTGTCTCGCCTCTGTTAATGAATGCTTCAATAACAAGTTACTAACATGGTTTTATTTAATACTCACCTGTATCAACGCATAATATAAAATGGTGTCAGAATAAAACATCGAACCGTCAACACTCACAGCTGTATATCAATATTTAAAAAAAAAGAAAAATGGAATTTTTACCACATCCAAAAGAATTAAATTTCTCTTCGGATAATCTCGGACAGGAATGGGAAACTTGGAAAAACAAATTTCAATTGTTCTTGCAAGCTACAGAGTCGGACAAGGAACCGGAGAAGGTGAAAACTTCAATATTGCTGACCTGTATAGGAACCGAGGGAAGGAAAATATATTATACGTCTAACTTTGAAAATGACGAAGAGAAGCTAAACTTGAAAAAGTTATAGAAAAATTTGACGCGCACTGCCAACCAAGAAAAAACCTGACGTTTCTCACATATCAATTTCTCACGTGCAAACAGAAAGAAACACAGAGATTTGATGAGTACGTCACAGAACTACGGCAAAGGCAAACAAATGTGAATTCGGTTACCTCACTGAAAGACTAATAAAAGACAGTCTAATTTGTGGCGTTAATGACAACATGTTGAGAGAAAGAATGCTCAGAGAACCTTCACTGGATTTACAAAAGGCGATACAAGCAGGCCTGAGTGCTGAAGAAACGAAGAGACACTCGAAGATAATGGCTACATGCGAAACAGAAAATATCTCAACAATTCGCAATCCAAAGAAAAACAGGCTGTCGTCCAAAGTCATGTTCAAACGTGAAGACAAAAAGCCCGCGAAAACACAACAATGGATTGAGACATGCACCTACTGCGCTGGGTCACATCAGAAAGGAAACTGTCCAGCATACAATAAAAACTGCACAAATTGCGGCAAAAAAGGACACTTCGCTCGAATATGTCGAACGAAAAAGAAGAAACTATATAATGTCGGACACTCACACAATTCAGACCACGTGGAGCAAAATCAGTTTAACATGGACGCCATATTGAAAAAAAATGTAGACACACTACAAACTGACAAATGGAAAGTAAAGATTCGAGACAACGAAACACTCATCAACTTCAAAATCGATACAGGTGCTGAAGTAAATGTATTACCAGAAAAAATATATAGAACTATTGAACCAAAGCCAAAATTAAATAAAACATCTATAAAATTAACCGCCTACAACTGTACGCAAATTCCCACGATAGGGAGCTGTGTTATACAATTACAAAATAAAAATATGAAAGTAAGTTCGCATTTCATTGTGACAAACACAAATGCAAACGCAGTAATCGGCGCAGAAACAGCGGAAGAACTAGGACTGATAAAAAGAACTTATGAAATAAACAAGACGGACATAGAAGCATTAAAAGAAAAATATAAAGATTGCTATGGTGACATCGGAAAATTACCAGTCACACATCATATAACAATAACTCCGGACATAAAACCCGTCATAAATCCTCCAAGGAACATACCGTTTGAAATGAAACCAAAATTTAAAAAGGAGTTAGAAAAAATGACAAAAATGGGAATAATGAAACCCGTTGAAGAGCCGACAGATTGGGTAAATTCTCTGGTAATAGTGGAGAAACCGAACGGAAAATTAAGACTATGTTTGGTCCCTAGAGACCTAAACAAAGCCATAAAAAGAGAACACTACAAATTATCCACCGCCGAAGAAATATTTGCAGAAATGGAAAATCCAAAATATTTCACGAAATTAGACGCTTCAAATGGATATTGGCAAATACCCGTTGATGAAGAAAGCTCTAAGCTATTAACATTTAATTCGCCATTTGGTCGTTATTCTTTCACGCGCCTGCCATATGGAATACATAGTGCCTCTGAAATTTTTCAAGCACAAGTTGCAAAAATAATAGACGGCATACCTGGAACGAAGAACTCACAGGACGACATAATAATATGGTCAGAAACATTAGAGGACCATATAAAAACATTAGACAAAGTATTCAGTCAACTACGCAAAGGTGGATTAAAATTAAACAAAAATAAATGTAAATTTGCAACAAAACAATTAACATATTTAGGTCATTTGATCACTGATGAAGGAATAAAACCAGACCCTTCTAAAATAAAGGCAATAACACACATGCCTCTACCCGAAAATAAAAAAAGATATCCAACGATTTTTGGGAATGACCAATGTTCCGTCTAGTATAGATGTAGACCCTTTAGAGTTATCTCCCTTTCCCGGGCCCCCATTCGTTAGGGACTTTTTATCTCGACACCGGTTGGCAAGCAGCTGCCGGTGCTCTGTTTCTGAATGTTCGCTGCCGCTGTGCAACGGAGAAAACCGCATGGTGGAAATTCTATCTCCCCACAGATTCTGACTTTTTGGCCATCTTCGGTAAGAGACATTATCCCTTCTCCTTCCTCAAACAGAATCGAATATCGTGCCCGTTATTTCCTTTGAACATTTCTCTAAATTAAATGAACTTTAATCTCTCTTTTCATCCCACGTGCGTATCCCCACGTCGATCGCTCGTGATGTGTACCTCTTGTTTCGCAGTATCCTTCATCCCTTAAAATACCTCCTATTAACAGTTTTTTAGATTTTAGTAGACTCCTCGTTCCTGTTCGTCGTCATTTATTGTATTCACATTTCTGAACAATGTTTTTATTTCTTTTCAGTTTTTTACCTTTTTGATGGATAATAAAACCTGCAGTTAAAATATTCGACGACTCAGAGTCTTGTTTATCAAAAGGAGTTATGCTAGCTGTCTTGAGGGTTAAAGCCGGCCCTAAGGCAGAAGTAAAAAACGAAGGCCTCTTAATGTTTGGAATTACGTGGTCTACACCCACCGTCGGAAGGACGGGCCCCCTACGCGGACTCAGATAATTCATACGAACTACGGACTCCTACCTTAAAAGTGGTAGCGCCCTTAACGTTCGTCCTACTTCAGCTATTTTCTCAAGCTCTGGTTTCAACCAACTACCCTTCTTTTTTGAACCTCAACGATGACAGACAACACGTCGAAGCAGACCAGGTCTCTCCACTCGCGGTCTTCAGGCAGAACGTCCAAAGCTGTTGCTGCCGCCGCTATCGCCGAAGCAAAGGCCGAGGCTTCCAGAACACGTTTGGCCTTCATCGACAGAGAATTAAAGATGAAAATGGAGCTGGAAAAACTACAGCTCGAAAAGGAGACGGCAGCTGCCGAGGCTGAAGCACAGATTTTGAGGGAAGCTGCCGACGAGTTAAGCGAACTGTCTAGCTGCAGACACTTAAGACTCGACTGCACCCCTGCCGACCCTAGCACAAGGGTCAGAGAATACTTGGCCGACCAGGCAAATCAGCCAAAACAAGAAGCAACTGGACCCCAACAACCTAATGAAGAAATCATTCAGGGGTACCAACACGACCGGTTCGAATGCACCGACCAACTCCCCCCGGTTAGGTGGGGGAACCCAAACGGACACACCCGATCACCTCCCGAGATCAGCTATCACTCAGCGGCCCCACGTATTGAGGGTACAGAACCGTTCAACAACCGGCACCTCACCGATTCCAGGGACGCCTCTCAGTCCCAGTATACATCGGATCTTGTGAGATACTTCACCCGGCGCGAGCTCATTACAACCGGGTTGCCACTCTTCAACGACAGACCAGAAGACTACAGGGCTTGGAAGCGGTCCTTTCAGAGTGCCACCAGACACCTCGGTCTCACCTACAGCGAAGAGACGGACTTTCTCATAAAATGGCTCGGCAGAGAGTCAGCAGAGCACGCCAGAAGACTACGGTCAGCCCACCTGAACCACCCACAGAGGGGACTCGCGAGAATATGGGCCCGACTGGAGGAATGCTATGGCGCCCCCGAAATGATAGAGGACGCCCTCTTCCGGAGAGTAGACAACTTTCCCAGGTTGTCAAACCGTTATTTCCCGAGGCTTAGGGAACCTAGCGATCTGGCCACGGAACTCCTCTCAGCTAAGGAAGATGGAGACCTTCCCGGCCTCTCCTTCCTGGATACTGCTCGAGGACTTCGCCCCCTTGTCACCAAGCTACCATCCTCGCTCCAGGACAGATGGCTATCTGTCGGCTCGGAATATAAGGAGCGGAATCGAGTAACCTTCCCTCCTTTTAATGTATTTGTGAACTTTGTCACGCAACAGGCCAGGATTAAAAACGACCCAAGCTTCAAAATCGATTCGCTAGCAAGCAGGTTCTCCTCACAAGAGAACAGGCGGAAAGTGATATCGGTAAACAAGACCGAATTGTCCCCCAACCTTACGCACCAGCTAAACAAGGACCCCACACAATATTGTCCCTTGCACGAAACCTCCCACTCATTGTTGAGATGCAGCGTCTTCCGAGATAAACCCTTGAAAGAGCGTGTGACATTTGTGAAAGACAACGGCATTTGCTTCAGATGTTGCTCGTCCACAGCACATGTGTCAAAATTCTGCAAGGTCAGTGTCAAATGCAGTGAGTGCAGCAGTGAGGAACACAATACCATCCTTCATCCGGGACCATCAACTCAGACCGCAGACGCGAGATCCACTTCGGAGCACGGCGGGGAGCATAACTCCCCAATAGCTACCGGAGTGGTGTCACAGTGCACACAGGTTTGTGGCGGCGACCTGTCAGAAAAATCATGCTGTAAAATGTGCCTCGTCAATTTCTATCCAATCAACCAACCAGACAAGGCGGTAAGGATGTACGTCATCATCGACGAGCAAAGCAACCGGTCGTTGGCGCGCTCGGACTTCTTCGACACCTTCAAGAACGACGGACCCAGTTTCCCCTATTCCCTCAAGACCTGTGCTGGGGTGATACAAACCCTAGGAAGAAGAGCGACAGGCTTCCAAATAGAATCCCTAGACGGAAAAACCAGCTTTCCACTCCCAAGACTCGTCGAATGCGACGAAATACCCAATGACAGGACCGGTATTCCTACCCCCGAGGCAGCTCTTCACCATCCCCATCTAAAGAGGATAGCTCACCTCATCCCTACAGCAGAACCCAAAGCACCCATAATGCTTCTTCTAGGACGCGACATTTTAAGGGCACATAAAGTGCAACAACAAATAAACGGTCCCCACGACGCACCGTACGCACAGAGACTAGACCTTGGATGGGTCATGGTAGGCAATGTCTGCCTGGGGAGGTTTCACCCCCCCCCCTCATACAATAAACACGTTGCACACATATGTATCCGACGGGGGACGCCCCACCCTTTTTACACCATGTCCGAACACCCTCAGAGTGAAGGAAAGCTATGGCATCGACAACAAACCATACTCATACGAAATGGGAGATCACCTGTTCCAACGGACCAAGGACGACGAAAGGATAGCACCTTCCATCGAAGATATCACCTTCCTGAACATCATGGAACAGGGAGCCAAGAAGGATAAAAACCACAGTTGGATTGCTCCATTGCCATTCAGATCCCCCCGACGCCGTCTCCCACATAACAAGAAACTGGCTGAAAGACGACTTTCTTCATTGAGACGTAGCCTCGATAGGAAACCAGAGATGCAGAGACACTTCCTCTCATTCATGGAAAAGTTGTTCCAGGACGGCCACGCCGAAGCAGCCCCCCCCCCCTCAGAGCAGAAGAGGAATGCTGGTATCTGCCTATGTTCGGCGTATACCACCCCAAAAAGCCCGGAAAAATCCGAGTGGTTTTCGACTCCAGTGCCAAACACGATAGAGTGTCCTTAAACGACGTGCTGATAAGCGGACCCGATCTTAACAACACCCTGATCGGGGTCCTCACCCGTTTCCGCAATGAAGTCGTCGGCTTTACTGCAGACATCGAACAGATGTTCCACTGCTTCCTGGTGAAAGAGGAACACAGGAACTTCCTGAGATTCCTCTGGTACCGCGAAAACGACCCAACCAGAGGAATTGCCGAATACCGAATGAGGGTCCACGTCTTCGGCAATAGCCCATCTCCGGCCGTAGCAATATACTGCCTCAGACAAGCAGTCAGAAAGAGGCAACCCAACTATGACCCGGCAGTCGAGCAATTAGTCAATCAAAATTTCTACATTGATGATTGTCTGAAATCGCTCCCTACGGTCGAGGCTGCAGTCTCCTTGCTTCAAAGGACACGAGACGTCCTTACCGGATCAAACTTGAGGCTACATAAAATAGCCTCCAACAAAGAAGGAGTGATGATCGAAATTCCACCTCAGGACCATGCAAATAGTCTGAAGGATCTGGATTTGAGCAGGGACGAATTGCCAGTACAGCATAGTCTCGGCCTGGAGTGGCGCCTGAAGACCGACACCTTTACGTTCAAGGTGCCTAGGATACAAAGACCTTTCACACGTAGAGGCGTATTATCAACCCTCAACAGCCTATACGACCCATTGGGGTTTGCAGCTCCAGTCACCATTCAAGGGAAGTTCATCTTGAGAGAGTTGACCAACGAAAACAGTGAATGGGACTTACCACTGCCTCAGGAAATACACGAAACCTGGTCGTCCTGGAGAGACTCCTTGGAAGCACTAAATGAGGTCCGAATCCCCAGGGCCTTCGCAGCAATATCACCTTCAGGAGCAGTACGTAGGGAACTGCACATCTTTTGCGATGCGTCCACCAAAGCCATCGCCGCAGTGGCCTATCTTAAAATCACCGATAGCAAGGGGAACAATCAAACCAGTTTCGTTATGGGGAAAGCGAAACTCTCCCCACGACCCGAACACTCCATTCCCAGACTGGAGCTCTGCGCTGCCCTCCTTGCAACAGAATTGAGCGAATTGATCTCTTCCGAGATAGACCTACGACTTCACTCCACTGTCTTTTACACGGACAGTAAGATAGTCCTAGGCTACATCCACAATGAGACTAGACGCTTTTTATGTGTACGTTAGCAATCGTGTGTTGCGTATACGCAGATCTTCCAACCCCGAACAGTGGAGACACATAAGCACCGATCAGAACCCCGCCGATCTCGGCACTCGCTCTGTACCTGCGTCCCACCTCCAGACAACAGTTTGGCTCAACGGTCCTAATTTTCCCTTATCGGGACACAAGAGCTGTCCCGAGAACGTCGGCTACGACCTTATCAGCCCTTGTACAGACACGGAGGTCCGTCCGCAAGTGTCCACCCTAACCACATCTTCCGCGAACATGCGGCTCAGATCCCCACGTTTTGAAAGGTTTTCCACTTGGACGTCAATAACCAAGGCCCTAGCCAACCTCCAACACATCGGTCACAGTTTTCGTCAAGCGCATGCCACCACTAACGACAAATGCAGGGGATGGCACTACTGCCCAAAGGCACGCACCATCAAGGAACTACTTCATGCCGAAAACACTATCATCCGCGCAGTACAAGAAGAAACGTACACCGAAGAACTTCTGAGTATAGCAAACAAAGAAGAGCTTCCAAAAGGCAGTCCGCTACAAGGCCTCAGTCCTTTTGTTGACAGCGACGGTCTCCTAAGGATCGGGGGCCGCGCCCGCAGGGCAGAGATTGAGATGAAAGAGAAGCATCCCATTATCATCCCTGGCAAACACCACATTGGGTCATTACTCGTGGGCCACTACCACGGACAAACAAGACACCAGGGACGCCTGTTCACTGAGGGAGCCATCCGCGCAGCTGGATTTTGGATAGTCGGCGGGAAGAGGTGTGTGAGCCGATACATCTACCATTGCATCACCTGTCGAAGGCTCCGTAGTCCTACTCAGACACAAAAGATGGCCGACCTCCCTACCGACCGCCTCAGCGCCAGTCCCCCCTTCACCAACATCGGCTTGGACGTATTTGGGCCTTGGGTTGTTTCCTCACGTCGAACCAGAGGCGGTCTCGCCAACAGCAAGCGTTGGGCAGTAATGTTCACATGTATGAGCACTCGAGGCATCCACATCGAAGTGATTGAATCGATGAACACCTCCAGTTTCATCAACGCGCTCAGACGTTTGTTCGCCACTCGCGGACCTGCCAAACACATACGTTCCGACTGTGGGACCAATTTTGTGGGCGCCTGTAAGGAGTTGGATATCGAGTCAAATACAGACGCAAGCCCCGTCACCAAATACTTAACATAGCAAGGCTGTACCTGGCCGTTTAACCCTCCCCACGCCCCACACATGGGAGGGGCTTGGGAAAGTATGATCGGCATCACCAAAAGAATATTGGACGCCATGTTTCAGCAATACAAGCAAAGACTGACTCATGAGCTACTCACCACCTTCCTGGCAGAGGTCACCTCAATAATCAATGCCCGGCCTCTCGTCCCGGTATCAACGGATCCTGACGAACCTCGCATACTCACACATTCTACCCTCCTTACTCAGAAGGTGAGCGTGCCTCTTACACACGAGTGTGACTATGGATCTAAAGGCATCCTCAGGAGTCAATGGAAATTCGTCCAACATCTGGCCGAGACCTTCTGGAGCAGGTGGAGAAGAGAGTATCTATCCTCGATCCAGACCCGCACCAAATGGAGATCAGACGAACCCAACTTAGAACCCGGGAATGTCGTGCTGCTCAAGGACAACCAGGCTGCCAGGAACGAATGGCCCCTAGGATTGATCACGCGGGTGTTCCCTAGCAAAGACAACCTAGTGAGGAAAGTGGAGGTGAAGATTTCTAGAAAGGACGGTACCAAACACCTACTCAGACCCGTCACGGAAATCGTTCTTCTCTGTGTTAGGGAATAGTGCAATGTCATGACGTCAAGACGCCAGGCGAGGAGTGTTCCGTCTAGTATAGATGTAGACCCTTAAGAGTTATCTCCCTTTCCCGGGCCCCCATTCGTTAGGGACTTTTTTTTATCTCGACACCGGTTGGCAAGCAGCTGCCGGTGCTCTGTTTCTGAATGTTCGCTGCCGCTGTGCAACGGAGAAAACCGCATGGTGGAAATTCTATCTCCCCACAGATTCTGACTTTTTGGCCATCTTCGGTAAGAGACATTATCCCTTCTCCTTCCTCAAACAGAATCGAATATCGTGCCCGTTATTTCCTTTGAACATTTCTCTAAATTAAATGAACTTTAATCTCTCTTCTCATCCCACGTGCGTATCCCCACGTCGATCGCTCGTGATGTGTACCTCTTGTTTCGCAGTATCCTTCATCCCTTAAAATACCTCCTATTAACAGTTTTTTAGATTTTAGTAGACTCCTCGTTCCTGTTCGTCGTCATTTATTGTATTCACATTTCTGAACAATGTTTTTATTTCTTTTCAGTTTTTTACCTTTTTGATGGATAATAAAACCTGCAGTTAAAATATTCGACGACTCAGAGTCTTGTTTATCAAAAAGAGTTATGCTAGCTGTCTTGAGGGTTAAAGCCGGCCCTAAGGCAGCATAACCAACTACCTGTGCAAGTTCATACCAGAGTACTCAGAGGTAACTACACCGTTGAGAGTACTGCTACACAACGATACGCTGTGGTCATTCGATAAACCTCAAATAGAGGCTATAGAAAAACTAAAACGGATAATAACTAGCCTACCAGTTTTAAAATTTTATGATCCCAGCAAAGAAATTAAAATCACCACCGATGCCAGCAAACATGGATTGGGTGCAGTGTTACAACAGAAACATGATGAAAAATGGTTACCCGTGTCATACACGTCACGATCGACAACCTCAGCAGAACAAAATTACTGCCCGATAGAATTGGAAACGCTCAGCATAGT